>JAVYIG010004290.1:0-107500 GCA_035222895.1 Strongylocentrotus droebachiensis | reverse complement strand
ACCATAACCTCAACTTCTTAAAACCAACTGCTACAAATTGATTGGATCAGAGAAATTGTTGTATTTGTAACTCTATGTGCATGAAATTTGCATTTCCTTTTCTCTTTTGGATTGACTTGGCCTTTCCTTGAACTGAACTGAAAAAATACCAACTAACAAATTAACAATCTTTTACTAATTGTGAGGTTTTCTTTCCCTTCAAGAACCCATATTGAAAAATACTTATGCAAGCTAGATCCCATCATGTTTTGATATTATTACTAACGTGAAAGGTTCTTAATCTACATATGAACAATAAATATTATCAATTATTAATCGGGGTGGTTGAGAATTTTTTTCATAAGACATTCATATTAAGATAACTCTTCGCATTATCATAATATTTTATATGACACTATAAAAGTTTGCCAAATATCTATGGTTGAAGTGTGCATTTAACTTTTCTAAAATGTGGAACAGAATATATGTAGCAGTTTGCAATCGTAACATTTATCATGCCTTATTTTTAAGAAGAGTTTTCTGTCATTATCTTGTTGGTACAAGCATAAAAATTGTGTTTATTTCATGACCGGCTCTTATGAAAGTACATTTACAACCTTTTACTTGATCGTTTTCTATCAGAGAATTCCTTGCTCATGTCATGACAGATAAACATGTATATGTTTATGATTGGATATCCATGGAAAGTTATTTATATCATCTTTCTATTTATTTATTTATTGACTTTGACATATTCTAAACAAATTCTTCTTCTATGAAACCATTTGCTCTTTTTGTCCCAAAATATATTCTCAAACATTATAACATGGTATTATGGTATTCTATTATTTATCCAAAGTTGGGTTTAGATAGTACGTTAGAGCCAAAATTAAACAGTGTATGAAAACATCCCAATAGCAAAATATTTGCCATTTTGTTTGTGTCTGTGTGGCACAGACATGCTAAACTAAACAAATATCTATAGACATACACAATTTTTCCCCTTTTCTTAGCTGGTTGAATACTTGAAACTACTTGTATGATAAGTTAAGATGGGAGCATTTAAAATTGAATCATAAACATAAATGTTAAATAAATGTATTACCTTTTTCAAAGTTGGCACAACTGAATTTCAGGCACTTTTAGTAGTCACTTCCATGAAGATGGACCCTGTACATTCACATTTTCAATTCCACTGCACTTTAAAGGTAATACAAAGTTTTGGTATGGGGTCATGAATTTGGTTCAAATAAACATATTGGACGCATATGCGATCCTACAATATTCAGTGATCGTTGTCGCGGTTGAAATCAAGTCTAAAGTGATGAAATTGTAAATAATAAACTCTTTATGTTGTATATCGCCCTCTCAAGGTCAATATATTAATTGAGCTATTAAACAATGTTTTTGAATAAAATCGACCGATTTGCTATTACCGTTTGGAATATATATATCACAACTACATATTCTGAGAATTTCATGGTCGCAGCTACCATCGTATGGTCGTAGGCGCTATTTGAAATTTATCAAAATTTACCGGGAGCACCGGTAAATTTGTATATTCAATTTTTCTCCAAAGCAGAAGTGTTTTAGGGGCTAATTTTTTTTAGTGCTTATAATACATCCATAGGGGCATCCAGATATATAAAAATTGTAAAGATTGACTATCCAGTCAATTTTCAAAATTACCAAAACTTTGTAATACCTTTAAGTTATAGTTAAACAATTAGATTTGGGGAGTGTTTCACAAAGGTTAAGATCGACTTTAAGTTGGACTTAACTATGGCAGGCCGTTCATAGCACTGTTTGCTCTCACCATTTACTGGCATTGGTCTCTCAAGGTATGTACAAATCATGGTCATAAATCTAACAAATTTACATTTTGTTATAGTTCATTATTGGAGGAAAAATATTATCTAAAGATCAAAATGGTGAGAGCGACCAGTGGCATGAATGGCCTGCCATAGTTAAATCCAACTTAAAGTCTATCTTTGTATTTGTGAACACTACCCTGGACAAGTATTTTAAAGTAATAACTGTTCGTTTTTAAAGTTGCTCTTTATAAAAGTTATTTCCCCTCTCCTAGTTGTACATGTTTAGGCTTTGGTATGTGAAATCATTTGGTTAGTTCAGGGGGAAAAAAAGATATTTGAAATATAAGGATATGAATGATCGTCTGTTACTCCTTCACAATCTCTCTCTTCATTTAGGGTCAAAATTGACGGCCGGCATTAAAGAGATTTTACAGTGTCCCCCAAAGTTGCCAATTTGCCAACCCAGGTAAACCACTTGAAAGAAATACATATGCATCCTGGCCTAGTATCAAATTGGCAATGCAAAGATGAATGGAGCACAGGTTGTTGTTATGTATTTATAGTGCACTATCTTCAGCTTTCCTTGTGTTTTACTTTGTTGAGCTCATTTAGATCTCTGCAGATTAAAATTTCCACCAAGTTATTATAAAATACATGTACATTAAGTAGATGCATACAAATGAATCACCTTTTTTTGTTTTCTTGTTGCATTCTGTGAATTTGTGTGTTCTTTGTATTTTGTAGTTGATTATGCCACAGTACACTGTATTAGCCAGCTTTGTTATGATAATTAGATACCCATATGCCATAGCAAATATATTCTAGATACATATAATTAATATTTAGGATTTATCTAGATACATGTACATGTAAGATACTAAATTACTGCTATGCAGCTGAATACAGACCCATTCTTATTTCTTAAAGATTTTCCTTGGGTTACTAAATAATCCCAAAACTCTTGATTTTATACAGTCTTTCCAAAAATATGGTCCACAAGGTATAACAGTAACTTAAGGATTGTGGAAATATCGTTTGTCCTGGTAAATTACAGATTTCCTTTCTTTTATTTTTTTTTTCTTGATTTTTTATTTATTTTTCTTCATGAAGAGGAGGGGGGGGGGGGGACCACATTTCCAATACATTTAACACATCGTCTCTTTGGAGCAAGAAGAGCATTAATACCAATATGGCTTTTAACAGACGACATTCTCCGACACTGAAATATATGCAGAGCTAACCATACATATTACTAACATGCAGCATGCCGATTCATCTTATCTTGCTTCTCTTCATGCATGTAAAATGCTTATAATGTTTCATTCAAAGTTAAACCATGCATTAACCGGTATTCCTAACTTTTGTTATACATGTACTATATATATTACATTTAAAACCGCTCTAGCGACCACCTGTATAGAAAGGTCACTTGTCTGTAAAGACCTCATTTCTTTATTTCTCTTGAAAATTATTTGTTATTGAAACCTATACTGAAATAACCTGTTCTTAAAGACCACCTGCCTTTATTTTAAAAGAAAACTTTTCTTGTCTCCATTGAGCGGTCTTTATATACAGGTTTCAATTTAAATTGTTAATGGAAGCGAGTTAGGTTGATAAGTCTCTCAAGTTTGACTGGAACATGTTAAATTAAAATAGCATTATTTCATTACCAAGATAATTACACTTGAATAATGATATTTTATTACAGTTGACTGTGAAAATATTTAGTAGTATGCATATATCGTAAGAAATGTGTACACGTAAACATGATTGTCTCTTCAGTTACAACATTGTAGGTGTGAGAGAGATCAAAACAAATGATATTTATCACAAGGTAACAAACAGCATTACAGTAACATGAACTGAATTTGTAAAGAAAATACAAATATATCAATGCAAACTTTGATGAAAGCAAATTGTGTCTGCTCAAAAATATCAAATAGAGCATTACAAACAAGATTTACTTTAAAAATTCCATGGCAAATAAACTTCTTGAAAAAAGTATGCTATCATTATTTATTATGTTTTCAGCAAAGAAATTAATATATAAGAAACTTGACAAAATCATCAAACTACAGAAAGTATAAATCAAGCTTGTGGCTCATATTTTATTCTTTTAATGTCCATTTTTCTTGTTTTGTTTAAAGTGTTGTGAATTATTTGAAAGTTGCATATTGAGCATGAATTTGCTTTGCATTTGAATCGTTTGTCTGCTGAAAATCATGATTGTGAAATCCTTTGATAGTGTTTGTATTATGTGAAATTTGTTGTAGGTTTAAAAAAACATTTTGTTGTCTCTTTTAATATTAAATATTTTTTATGGAGAAGAAATATTCATGTAAATCAATTCAAATTTATTTTCAATATAATATTTAGTAACTTAAAACTATAGAAAAAGACCCTATGACTATTAAACTACGTAGTTAATATATACATGTACCAGTTTCTATAATCCTTTTGGTTTTATTAGTCAATGTATGTTTAAGATTATTTTCTTTCATGTGTAATACGTCACAGAATATGCAGTGTTATGCACAATATTATTTTTTAAGTAAAAAGAAATGCTACTTCACATTTTATTTTAAACCAATATATGCGTTCTTGTTTATCACTTAAACAGAGTTAACACCCTTCTGTCTCTTAACCTACATAACAAGTGTAATGTACATCTCCATACCAGTTTATGGGTCACCCGTTGCCATAGCAACTGTGTTAGTTCAGTAAGATGAAAGACTAAAAGCACACAATCATGAAAGAATTTTGTTAATGTTGATTGAGAAAAAAAAAGTGAAACCGCTCAGGCAGTCAAGTTTGGAAAGTTTTGCAACTGGGAGAAATAGGTTCAATTTATTTTATTTTTCTGTCGAGGAGCAACTAGGTCCTGACTTTGATGGCTCCCTCTATGGCAAGACCACTTGCTTTTAAAAAGGGCAAACAAATATTATGTTGTGAAAACCATTGATAAGAAGGCCAGCTACACTATGAAAAATAACAATAAATTTGCCAATAAATAATACATGTAAAGAGAGAGACAAATTCAAAACAGAGACGATATAGTAATATGTGGTATTTAGATTAAAATTATTTTTAAAATCATGAATAATATAAAGATTTGTTTTGTTTGAGAAATTATGTCAAATTGTGTATTACCAGAAGCTTGCAACATGCCACTTTATTTTTGTTTCTATGGCAACATTTAACACATGGCAAATCATGTATGATTTTGACAAAAAACCATTGTATAACCATTTAATTAACCTTCCCCTAATCATGTTCATTGCTTCAAGCATCTCCCGTTCACAATCACCCCTACGCCACAGTCTGCGACCAATTTTGCTGGGACACAAGTTTGTAACCTCCATGCGTGCCGGCCGATCATCCACATTCTCCTCCTCCACTGACAGGTTAGGAAAATTTGCACCCTTCCCTCCCTTTCCTCATCCCCATCTTCCGTTTGCCCCTCCCTTTCCTCATCCCTATCTTCCGTTTGCCCCGCCCTTTCCTTATCCCCCTCTCCTGTTTGCCCCGCCCTTTCCTCACCCCATCTCCCGCTTGCCCCGCCCTTTCCTCATCCCCCTCTCCTGTTTGCCCCACCCTTTCCTCATCCCCATCTCCTGTTTGCCCCGCCCTTTCCTCATCCCCATCTCCCGTTTGCCCCGCCCTTTCCTCATCCCCATCTCCTGTTTGCCCCTCCCTTTCCTCATCCCCATCTCCTGTTTGCCCCGCCCTTTCCTCATCCCCATCTCCCGTTTGCCCCGCCCTTTCCTCATCCCCATCTCCTGTTTGCCCCCCCCCCCTTTCCTCATCCCCATCTCCTGTTTGCCCTGCCCCATCCTCATCCCCATCTTTCGTTTGCCCCGCCCTTCCTTATCCCCATCTCCCGTTTGCCCCGCCCCTATCTGCGGCAGGACGATTCGTTTGCATGGATTTTTATTTCCAGTTCTGATACCACTGTGACAACCTTTTACAGGTCAAGATATGTTGCACCCCTCCCTTTCCTCATCCCCATCTCCCGTTTGGCCCGCCCTTTCCTCATCCCCATCCCCCGTTTGCCCCGCCCCTTTCTGCGGCAGGACGCATCGCCATAGCCAATTCGTTTGCATGGATGGTTTGTTTTTATTTCCAGTTCTGATACCACTATGAAAACCTTTTACAGGTCAAGACATGTTGCACCCCTCCCTTTCCTCATCCTTGGCTCTTGTTATTGTTTTCCCCTCCCCTGTCCCTTCCCTCAGCAGGGTCGATCTACTTCCAGGACCGGCAATCCTTTTGCATGAATTATTTGTTTTCAGTGGAAGTTCTGATACCAATGTGACAGCCTGTTACCGACTAGGATAGTTTGTACCTCTACCCTCTCTCCTCTTGCCCTTTACTCCACCCCCTTCCTACATCATCAGAATACTCATGATCATTCTGGATACCCAATGTCAATACTCTTGCATGAGCTGATTCCCCTTTCTTTTGACCTCAGATCTTGTATGTCTCCTGTCATGTCACCTACAACCTGTAGGTTCAGATATTTTGCACCCCCTATACCCCTGTCATGTTACCCTTATACTTTCCCTCCGACATCACTGGGACCCTTCTGGATACCCAGTTCCAATCCTCTTGCATGAGTTGAGGACTCTTATGTTTGCTTTTGGCTCCAGTTGTTTTATGTCTATTTACCCATCCCTTTCCTCTCTCAAATAATTTGTAACCCTTTGCCCTCCATTTTTTCCCATTGACAAGTCCAATTCAATGACTACATGTAGGGCCTCCCATCCAATAGATTAGAATATATATTGGTGTCCTAGATCCCATATTTCCTCCTTTTCTGATTCCATTTGCATCCCCTCCCTGCCCCCTTTTCTGTTTCTTTTGGAACCCCTCTGCAAGTCAGCTGTGCATGAATCAATGCCCATTTGCATTCAGCTAAAGTTCAAATACACTCTGCCACAGCATTGCATTTTGGTTGCAATATTTTGTATCCCCTAGCTATCCCTTTTTTCTTCCTCTCTATACCATTTTGTAAAAGTGTTCACTCCTTTTAAATGGTGATTTTATATTTTAGAGTATAGCTTGAGCAGTTATGATCCTACATTACATGTGTGTGTTGTCTTGGTCTAATTTATGATTATTTATCCTGCTTTTTTTCCTTCAAACTAGCAGACTAACCCGACCTCTTTTCAATTATGATCAGCAAAGTGTATTCATGATGCAAAATGCAATGTCTTGCCAAATATATATTATTTGTCAAGCTAATTAATGCTTATGCCAGTGTAATCATTTGCTAAAATCATTTCAAGAGCATTTTTAAAAAAATGATCTAACTCATACTTAATCATATACTTTGATTGTACAAAGAATAACTTTGAGAGAAAAAATAATCTATTTATTAAAAGAAATACGCGGAAATTAACTACTAACTTTACTTTCAGCCTATTACATGTATTTTTAATATTTTTCAATACTTGCGCTTTATATGGTTGATCTTTTGAGTTGCGTTGTTTAATTGCAACAGACGTTACTTCTTTAATGTATATACTGAGGACTGGGGCTCATGGTCTTTATGAACTTGTTTGTTTTCTGTTTTTTACTTTTGTAATATGAGTGGATCACTGATGTACTTTAGTTTTATATGTTTTGATGATTTGTAACACAAAGGCCCGAATTCACAAAGCAAGGTTTGAGCTCAGACCAAGGTTTGAGGTCAAACCTCCTTTTGTTTCGCCAAACCTTCTTTTGTTATTTACAAACCTGGTTTGTAAATAACAAAAGGAGGTTTGGCGAAACAAAAGGAGGTTTGAGCTCAAACCCGGTCTGAGCTCAAACCTTGCTTTGTGAATTCGGGCCAAAGAGTTTAAGGATGTCAGGTTATCACATGCAAATATAATATAACATGAAGGATGACTTAATACAGTACATGAAGAAGGGGGGCAACAGAGACCCCTTATGCTTCTGCCATTCAGGCAGAGTTCGGTGTCCTCGTATAGGGCCACTCTCTACGGTGTCCTTAAGATGACAATGAAATTTGCCTGTTTTGGCCTTGGCATACATGGGTAGGTGAGCAGAGAGCAGACCTCTCCCAGCCTCTCTCACTTTTTTGGGGGCACCTAAATGATTTCATCATTCCCCCAGCTTTTTGTTAATGATCCTTTTAGCAGGAGATGGACCCCCAGAAACTGCTTCACCGTTTTAAATCTTACTTTCGCATACAACCTACCGGTAATGCACTTCTGGCTCTAAACAGACAATAGGATGTACCATCCATAAAACATCCTTCAATTCATTCATTCCTTGTGTCTTTTGCCCTACAGTAGCAACGACCCCGCCCGTAGCACCCTCGTCGAGCCACTCCGCCGACAAAGCGAACCCTCTGTCCCCTCCGGTAATGACGGAGGGGGCGAACCCACCTCCCCATCCAGCGAGCGAGATGCCTCTGGAAAACCCAAGAGACCCGTGCCACGACCGCGGGCCCCTCGACCAAGATAGTCAAGAATCCTCGCCAGCTCTTTCCATCATCTCCCTTCCAATGTCGTGCCACTTGATGAAAAGTTACTGGAATTCGCTGCACCTAATGCAATACGACATAAGTCTTCCAATCTCCTGGAGTTATCTTTTTATATTTTCCCAATATGTACCTGTACGTTTATCTTGTTGAAAATATATCTTACTAAAAACTGATGAATACTGAAACTTTGCTGTACCATATATGCCCAGTATATTGTCTTCCAATCCTAATACGCTATTTTTATACTTGGCCAATATAATACATGTATGTATATTGTAAACTGATAAATACTGGAATCTTCTTATGCCAAATGCCATGTGACACAACCAGTGTAAAGTCTTCCAATCGCACAGAGTCTTATTTAGTCCATTTGAAAATATTTTGCAAAATACATGTACAGTCAAACCTGTCTATAATATATTAAGGCCACCTAAGGGAAACAAGAAAACTGACCACTGTTGACAGGTGGCCTTTATAGAGAGGTGACCATTATAAGGCAGGCTCGACTTTACATGTACATGGATCAATTGTTAACTTGATAAAAGATTTCCTTTCAAGATCATTCATAAAATGAACAAATTATGCTACTCTGTATTAAAAGAAACATGTGGTATATACTGTCGTGATTAAGTCACGAAATCGTATATGGCACACTGATTTTTTTTGATTTTTTTTTTAAAAGTAATTCTTTGCCCTTTTTATAGTGCCATACAAGGATTGAGTAGAGGTGTTGCTTTAATAAAAAATTGAATTGAATTGAATTGGACAAATGCTGTTTGTGTATGGTCTTTAAACAAAAGTTCATGTATTAAAATTTCATGCCCTAAACAGTAATCATAAGTCTGATTGTAGTAGCATATTTCTGGTAATGGATTCAATTTTTGTTTATTTAACTTTAATAGCCTCCTACCAATTTACAATGATAATTTTGTTATTCAGTGTTTGAAACATTCTATTATGCTCCTTGTGAAAAATAAGATTGATTTTTCTCTTGGTCGAGAAATATCAAGGGAGGATAAAATAATTTGTATAAATTGCCCATCTTTTTTGTTTTTAAAAGGGAAGAAAAGTAATTAAATAAGCTTACACTTGTAATTGATATACTTGTATTTGATGAAGTTTAAGATTTGAGACAGCTCTTACAAGAAAGCATAGTAGACTATGTATTTTATTGCCTTGATTTAAATTTTGAGTAATAGGATTCTAGTCATTTAAATGTAAATAATGATTTTACCTTTTACTAAAGTTGAGAAAATGGTATTTAAGAAGGACATCAATATATGTTTATATCATCTTTCTAAAGAAGTATATTAGGCAACCTGTTGCATTGTATCATAGGTAAAAGATAGTCATACAAATGAAAGAGGGTGAGAGAGAGAGAGAGAGAGAGAGAGGGAGAGAGAGAGAGAGAGATTGCTGCAAACACATTTTTATTTAAGTCTATATTTTTCTCAAACTAATATTCCTTTTTTTAGTTTTGTGTATTGTGTTTCAATAAATTTGTTGAATTATGTAATGGGCACAAATATTCTAACCAGTTTATATAAAAATATTTGTGTGTGTAATTGTATATTTATCCCCTTATTTTTGTTTTGCCAAAGAGTACAAATCTCTGGTAACTTCTTGGTTTAGCTGTCAATAAAGAATAAAGAAGTACATTTTCTCATTGAGTGTTTGAATAGTTTGAAAGTTGGAAGTATACCCACAATATAATTTTGAAAATTGACAATTACGTGTACCGGTATGTGATATCTGGAAGATAAATAGATTTATTCTGTTGTCATTCAAACTCATAGACCTTCTATGACAAAGCCTCAATTTTTATATTGAAAATATCAAATTGTTTTTTAACACAGTGAAAGGTGAATTCAGCAGCTATGGTGTATGTGCATGTGATATTTAAACAATATTCATGATGAAAGGAGACGAATTGGCATGATTTTGTCGCCTTTTGACAATTTTCAAATTTGATTACATTTAAGGGTATCTTCAAAACTAAGAGAGAAGAAAAAAAAGTCTTACCGTTTTGAAATATACATGTAGAACTATTCATGTAGAGTGCAATGAAAAATTGTGAAAAGACATTCTTTCAAATAACATATCTCAGGATTTTTCGTTTTTAAATTTCTCTCCATTTAATATCAAATGGAGCACTAATTTTTAAATAGAAATCTTGTAATAAAAGAAGATGTTTTTGTGCTTAATTGTAGCCTTTCATTTCTGAATTTGTATTGATTGCACAAATTCGGTGTGGAGAATCTTAGCTTAGAAGAAGAAGAAAAAAAGGGGATTTGTTTCAACTGAGCTGGTAAAAAAATGTTCAAGACCAAAGTTTTCACTGTGTATAAAATTATTGTGAAGTTAGTATTTCCAATTCACAGCCATTCTTACTTGTATGACATTCCCTCATTGTTTGCAAATATGTTATAGCTCACTAAATTTTTAATGGATTCCTTTACAGTTGAAAATTGTTTCATATGTCGTGTAAGCATTGAGCACAAAGATTGAAGTATTTTTACCATAAAATTAAATCTAGAAAATATACTTGAATTTACATGTAAAACGTATAAAAATACACTTTTTAAAAAGAAGAAATTGTAAATATTATGGAGAAAACAACACTATTTCCTTAGTTTTCAGCTAGTTTGAGAACAAATTTTGATTTTGATATGAACATTTTAATAATACAATGCTTTGACTTGTAAAATATGCAATTTTACAAAGAAATTCATTATTTGTTGTTATTTTATTCCTGCTCCCCTACTCAGAATGATGCCTTGCCCGAATGACTGTGTAACAAAAGTATAAATAATTGTTTTAATAATTGTACATTTTTTTTGCGGAAAAACAAATTTGTTTGAAACTTGAAAGTAAGATGTCTGATGATGATCAGCCATTGATGTACATTTCCAATAGATATTCTATGAATAGTTTATATTGCACAGAGTTTACATTAGATGCAGCATTTAATGTGAGGCTGTGATTTAAAGGGAGAATTCAAACCATGATTGGTTTGATAATGTATAATACATTTATATTCTTTACTTAAAGGACTTGCAGCTTTAGAAGAGAAGGGGAACAAAATCTTCCCTTTTTTTGGCTTAACAACAAAGATATATATATTTATTGAGGTAGTAACCATTTTCTCTCAAATCATATCTTGAATTTTAAGTAGTTAGGTACAGTGTACAGCAACTTATTGTTTTAATATGTGCTATAAGTAATTTACTTTTTACAGTTGTAAAGTCAAACATTCTTTAACAAATGTTCAAACAATTCGAATACTTTTTTTTATAACCAGCTCAAATTGTAAAATAGTGCTGTTAAGAGTTGCCAATGTGACAAACAAGTCCAACGAATTGTTTGAGTTGCTGATACGAGATGAAGAAATCTTGTTAACCAAATATTTTACGTGCATTTTGTTTTTTGCAATTCAACAAATATGGTTTGGTGTATAGGCCTAGTGTATGATTTGAGAGTAAATTTAATGTTTTACATGAAGTTAGTGTCGAGAGTTGAAAAATCAAAAATCATGTTTTGAAATGTGGCGTTTTCTTTCACTACATCTGTTCAATAGTTGTATTTTTCTACGTTTATATCCTTCTTGCTAACAACTAGTCTAACTTACTTTGGCAGATACATGTATGTTACAATAAAATGTTTGGTGTTGTAAAAACTGAAATCAGCCAAACTGTTTTTACAAAAGATAAAAATATGTAGGGTATTTGTGATTAGATTTTTATATATGTCTCACTTGCAAAAAGCCCAAAATCAAAGCAAATTGATGTTTTTCAGGTACCATTTTTAACAAGAAAGCATATGTCTATAAAAACTTATGCAGTTGCCTCTAGCCCTCCTAAATATTGAATTGTTTCAATTTTTTATCTGTCCCATTTTGCATTTTCTATGTATGTAAAAAAAGAAATACCAAGTATTGTGTTTAACTGTTCAAAAGTTTAACAAGACACAAAAAAGTCTTTCAATTAAATGTCAGAATGTTGTTAGCAGTAAGAAGAAATGAACAGAATATTAATAATAATTGTCAAATAGTCAAGAGTTATTTAAGTACAGTAGTTATTTACATGGAAACATCATGGAAATTGTGTACTTTGCCTGTAAATATATTGTGCAGGGTTGGAAAAATATCTCTATTGTTGATGACTTTCAGAACACAGAAATAAATAAATATGAAATGCTTGATATGAAAACAAGTGCGTTTGTGTTTGATTTTTCGTCCCTCCTCTTCTCTCCCAATCTCTCGCTCTCTCTCACCATCCCATCCCTCTACTACATTTGTAGCTTCCCTCCTTCTCCTACCTTTCCCTCCCAATGTCTCTTCCAGTTTCCCTTCTCTCATGCACCCCTCCCTGCTCTCCCTCCTCCCTCTCTACTCCTGTTCTCCCCTTCTCTCTACCCCCCCCTTACACTCTTGCTTCCCTTCCCTCTCTCTCTTCTTGTTTCCCTTCTCTCTTACATCCCTCCCTGCTCTCCCTCCTCCCTCTCTGCTCCTCTCCCCTGCTCTCCCCTTCTCTCTACCCCCCTCCCTTACACTCCTGCTTCCCTTCCCCCTCTCTCTTCTTGTTTCCCTTCTCTCTTACATCCCTCCCTGCTCTCCCTCCTCCCTCTCTGCTCCTCTCCCCTGCTCTCCCCTTCTCTCTACCCCCTCCCTTACACTCCTGCTTCCCTTCCCTCTCTCTCTTCTTGTTTCCCCTTCTCTCCTACATCCCTCCCTGCTCTCCCACACCCATCTGTCCACCTTACCCACATCTCTCTCTCTCCTCCCTCTCCCCTCTTGTCCGGTTATCTTCACTCTCTCCACCCCTCCCTTCCTTCATGCACACCATCTCCATCTCCCAATCCGCAGCCTTCGTTGAACTCAATTCCATTATCAACTATGAAAACAGATTACACAAGATAAGATCTGGTCAGTCAGTCATTGTCTCGTGTGTTCATCTAAACAGTTCATATTTGCTCTTTAATATCCAGATTTACACTATTCAATATAATTTTGTACATACATCTGATATACACATTTCATGACCTCTACCCTAAACATCACATAAAACAAAAAATCAGGGAAAAGGGGGCGAAATAGTGATACCGGTACCTACAACGCCTATTTAGAACTCAAATTAAGTCAAACGGGGGGCAAAGAGGCCTTACTACTTACTGGCAGATAATATTTAGAAGATATAAGATATAGTAAGGGTGAGAGGTTTTAAATAAGCATGACCCTGTAAAAATAAGAGTAATTCAAAGTTGTTTCATACGAATGGCAGATGCACCAACTTCCTTATTCATCATGGCAACATGGGTGCTATATTTTCACTGGGGCACAGGATTGGGTACAGGTTAAGAACGTGGCCCCATAACAATCTTGCTATAGTGAGAACCTATATCTGTCTTAATATATATATCCTAAAATATATTATAATAAACATCATAATATATGGCAAACTCCTTAACAAATTTGAAAGGTGAAATACCCACAGTACATAGTAAATTCTGGACAATATTTTTCTAGAGGATAAAAGTTTTTCTCCTAGAATAGAGATATATATGTGTTCATATAGTGGTAGATCACTATTAACATACAAGTTTGGTAGAATGATACCAATTTTTTAAGAGTTTCATACTATCAAACATGTAAAAATATTGTAAGGTCATCTTCATTAATTAATTATCAACAATGACATATAATGGAGTCAAACAGTTTCTGTACTCCCTGTGCAAAATCATAGTCACACACATTTATATCAAAACACAATTTTCTTATACTATAAAACAATTCTTTCAAGTTTAGTTTAAGGTTTTAAAAATAACGATACATACGCTACTTGTACCAACAAGTTATAGGGTCATATTCGATACATGTACAGGCAGCTATATTTTTTAATTTTACCTTATTTCTAGTACATGTTGCAAAGGATAATATAAATCATTGTATGTTAACATATTTTGTAAATGGCATCCCCTCCAATTCATGAAAAATGTCTGCTTTGGAACATGTTATTAGTAGGAATCAGAAATCTAAAGACAGTCGAATATTTAAATACTTTTCTCTTGTCCTACAACCCACATGCCTTTGGAATGCCAGAATTGTAAAACAAATTGATGCTATCCATGTGTGCAGTGTAAGAACCAATATAAATACATGTGCATGTATAATGCACACAACAATAAACAAAAAAAATGTAATCATATAACCCTACAAACGTGTTTCTGGATGTACAGTGTGCACCCTTCCATCTTTCATTGAAAGGTTACCTATATTATTCTTCTCTGCAAGCAGTACGTAACGTATATGTAATTTTTTAATTCTTTATTACATACATGTATTTAAATTTGCTTCCTCTAAATATTAATATCGTACTTTTTAAATTGCATCAATCTAGATTTCCGTACAGTACTTGTTAAAACACCCCCAGCTATGCAAATTCAATACCTATATAGATCTAGTCGGATTTACTTATACATTTCTTTTTTTTCTTCCGTTTTTGTATGTATGGCAAGTTCATGTATCCATATTTTATAAAGAATGTGTGGTTTTTTTAATTTTCAATATATCGTATTTCAATGACTATTTTAATATGTGGCATAAAGGATATGTATTAAAATACCCAGCATTCCATGTACTTTTATGAAATAACACTATGAAATTGGAAAAAATGAGGGTTAATATATGTAATAGAAAAAGTACTTACAGTACATACTCAAGAAAATAAAAATCTTTATCTTTATATCTTAATCTTGCAAACTTGGCATAAATATTCCTCTAAAGTAGTGAAATTCCACATTGCTATTTTTTGTACAATAAATATTACTTTTTAGCAAGCATTTCTGAGAAAATAACTCTTGGGGACTTACAGAAAAAAAAGTATGATATCTATCTACAAATTTGGCTCAATATATCTTAAACGGGAGATTTTGTCATAGCTCTTTCTTCAAGCAGATTTTCTAATCTGAACTGTCCATCTAGGGAGCAAACGTTAGCACACGCAGTCCCAATTAACGCACATTCCTTGTTATTCATTTAATGTCATTCAATAAGCGCCTTCTTTCAAAAGTGCTGCTAAACAAACTTTGTCAAATGTTTACTTTCCACAAATTGCACAAAATAAATACCTCACATTAAATGCTAAAGTAAGACAGTACATTCAAGCATAACATTTTCATTTACCTGTACATATTCATTAATTCATTCTAAAAGACATGAATGAAGTATTCTGAATGTAGCAAGATCATACATTTTCAATTGAATCACAACATGACATAGAGTATTGCATTGTCATAATGATCTAGGGTGGATGAAATAAATTATAATAACTGTTTGTCAGTCAAGGAATTCATGTTATGAAAATCGATGCAACTACATTCGATTGACGAGCAAGGTCTAACGTCTTATACTAGCCCGTAAGTATCATTTTCAAATATCAATTTAGAAATTATAAAGCTACAAAGCACTACCGGTACTTAACTTATTTTGCAAGTGTGTTGCAAACTTAATTAAATGTCTCTAATATAATTGGCATGCACCATTAACTTAAAAATACACTACATGTATATAAATTCATAGGTGATCAGAATTTTGAGACAACACTACAGGAAAAAAAAGATAATTTCCAATGTAAGCAGTACTTTATATTGCCAAATGGCTTTAAGATCATATCTTTGGGGTTTATACATCCTTTAATGCCTTTCATCCACATCAAAATCAGATATCACGTTCAACTTTTCACAGTGGAATTGCAATATATTATACAGTATACATTTACAATGGTATTCTATGCACAGTTTACTCAACTATTCAAAAATATCTTTCATCTGTCATTTACATTATTTAAGTCTCTCTACATTACACTCGCATCTCTGTAACTCTAGTTTGTACAATATACAATTATCTAAAATATAGATTTCCAACAGTTCATGAAAGATTTACATTCACCGAGAGAGATTCAGTTAATGTGGAGTTAAAATATGAAGTATCCAGGAAAACGATTATATTAATTGAGCACTTTTATATCAGTGTGTTGAAATTCACAACCTTCAAGTTGTAAGGAGAAAGGAGGAATAGTGTTGGGCTGTAGTTGAATCCCACGCAGACAATAAGCCAGAGCTATGTGAAGTACGAGGCAGAAGCTAAACCCACGTAGAGTATGAGGCCAAACCTGAATTCTATGTAGAGTATAAGGAGCTGAATCCTATGTATCCTATATGAGGGCGAATCGACCTCCACATGCGGTCCAATGTTAGGCATGTCACACTGAAGCAGAACAATGTTTGACTTTTTACAAAACTTCCTAATCTAGTATCAGTCACACCTGACAGAAGTATTAGTTTCAAGTTCTAGGGATATATGAAATTGAGAAAATCATTTTGGGGGGATACCAAGCACTCTCTCAACGTATAACGTACAGGGCTTGGTATTAACTGGTGCCCGGGATGCATGGGCACCTAAAATTTAGGTCCAGATTCCAAAAGAATTTTGAAACTTTAATGCGGGACATACAGACCCTATATTTGTTAATCCAGATTGGTATGGACAAAATTAGTGGGTAGCCACGTAACAATAACATGCACCTCCCTTTTGTTACATGCTGCCTCAGTAAATGCTGGTACAGTGAAACCTGTCTATAATGACCACCCAAGGGAGACAAGAGTGGTCTTTATAGGCAGGTGGTCTTTATGTACAGGTTTCTTTAGTACATGTTTCAATGAGAAATCATTTTCAATGGAAACAAAAAAATGTGATCTTTGTAGACAGGTGGTCACCAAAGCAGGTTTGACTGTATCTTTAGGAGCTCCCTGTTGTTGCGGTCTGGGACTGTGACACCGCTATGAACGGCACCGGTGAACCCTGAAGCACACTGGGGTCCAGCAATATGGGGATGGTCCCTCCGATCTCTTTGCCCGTCCCCGGTGGCATGAGGTGGGGGAGGGGCGGCTGGAGGATGATGTTGGATTGCACGGTGTCTGGGGCAGCGGGCATGGTCTGTGGTGCTGGTGGTGGTGGTGGAGAGGGGCTGGAGGCCGGTGGTGGAGGCGTGGCATCAGCGGTAGACTGGGTGGCTGGGGAGGGGGATGGGGTTCCAGAGCGGGGGGATGGTTGCTGGGCAGTGGCTGGCATATCTGCATCTGAAATGTGAAGAGCAAAGACAAGGAATATCAAATCAGGACACATGTGTGTGTGTGTATTGGGTTTTACAGACATGTATCAATCAGATATGATTATTTACGTCTGGGGACCAACCTTTAAACGTCACTATCCGAAAGCCTGACTCGGTTTCAAACCAGTGTCCTCGGCTGAATCAGTTTGTAACTTCCATTGTTAGCTGGATTACAGAGGCACGCCACAACGCCTACATGTGGTATATGTAGTCTGCTTTCAGACTATGTGGTACCAGAAAGTCAGATGCAATACTTAAAATGGCATTCAATAGCCAATGACAGCACATGCAGAATAATTCTAGATACAATTTAACCCTGCCTACTATGGGAATCAATGTTTTTATCATTTATTTGGCAAATCAACATACAAAAATAAAATTGGATATAATTTTACAACATATGAATTTGAGAAATGATTTCTGATGTGAATTGACTCGTTTCCAGGAATATGGCAAGCAAACTATACACCAGGGGGGTGTTTCCCAAAGACTAAGATCAACTTAAGTTGGACTTGAACTATGGCAGACGATTTATGCCCTTAAAAAGTTTTGAACTAGAACTAGATGTAACTTATACTCCGGGGAGTAGGATTCATTTGATTGTGTCCATAGCTAGCGGAAACATACAACGTTGAATAAAGTTGCACGTTTTCAGAGGTCAAATTGATGCAGCACCGTAATCCTTCCCTCACATAGATATTGTATGTGAGAGGGACCTATTTGTAGCTACATGAATTGACTGTTGAATGCATACAAGTGTGCGGTGTGTCGCAACTATCTCTCCAAAAAGGCTATGGTTATGTCTGGAGATTCTTACTGTTGGGGGTTGCTGCTTGAGAAGGTCCATTTTGAATGGGACTCACGGCTCCATCTCTGGGGATGACATCTGGCTTTGGAACGTTGGCTTCGGACTTGGGCTTGGAAACGGGAGCTGAGCAGAGCAAGAAAAACAAAGTAAACAAATGGTCTGAAATTTATGGATGAACAAGATATGTGTTTGATAGTACAGTATACAAATGATGCACAGGTTTGAGTGCGTCGGTAGGAATTGTGTGCACAAGGTACCTTTTAATAATTTTAGATCAAATTTGAAGGTACCGCGTGCACACAATTCCACCGACCCACTAATTAAACCTGTGCATCATCTGTTTTATAGAATGGGGCCCTAAAAATCATCAAAAATCTTTTTATTTACAGATTTACTGGGTGCATGGCAAAATCATGCTTTCCGGTAATTACCGGACGCATGATTTTGCCATAAAATTTTATCATAAAACCCTTACCCCTAGCCCATACTCTTACATGTGTTTGTCCATAAAACCAATTACAGGCCTTTATGGACAGGTTCGACAATCAATACATACCAGTTCTTTGAGGGGTGAAGACCTGATACCTGAGGCCCCGTAGGAAGCAGTTCATCATCTCCTAAATGTTCAGCCATATTTGATTGGAAGTGAAAGCCAAACTTATGATACTTGGACTCAAAACTAAGGTTACTGTCTGTAAAGCTTAATCTTCTATATTTAACTATCAAGGGCCATTCTGGACAGGCTTAGCTAATGGTATTTACCAGTTTCTTGAGGGGTGAAGACCTGATTCCTGAGGCCCGGGAGGAAGCAGTCGATCCTCTCCCAGGTGTTGATCCAGAGCTGATGGCTTTGGGAACCCGGCTCTGGATACCCAAACACTCCGGCAGTGTCCATGACAAGCAACATGTTCTTCAGAGATTCAGGGATAGCTTCAAACTGCAGGGACAACAAAAATAAGATAAACTGCATGAAGACCAGATTCCATGACCAGATGCCAACATGTATATCAAAGATAGCTTTACATCTCATAACCCATCTCGCCCTAATCTTCACTTTTCTCGAGACCTATTTCTGCTTACCATTCCTAGGACCGTAGCAAAGCTGGCGATTGTACATTCACTGTTACTGCATCCAAAGAATGGAACAATATCCCCTCTTTTATTAAAGCAGCAAATTCCAGAGACCAATTTAAGAAACTCTTGAAAACATACCTCTTTCCTGAATAGCTAACTTAAGCTCTTTTCTTTTCCCTATCCCTTTCAAACATTGTGTATGTACCTATTCTGATGAAGGTCAGTTGCATGTTATGTGGTGATGGTGGTTGTCATTTTACCTGACTGCTAAGAAAGCATAAATGCTTGTAAATGCTTGTAAGCAACCAGACGGATGGCGGCTTTAGGTCCTCTCCGAGGGACCTGGTAATGAGGATTTATGCCTTACCAAAGATATAAACTTATAACAGACTCAGACTAAATGTAGCCCTTGACATAAATCCTGTTCTGAAAAGGGAATTTTTATGAAGGAATGCAGTGATTGACTTACCAAGAGGTCACTCTTGTCTGAGTGCATGTACTTGTCCATGAAGTCCAGTATAGTCAGCCAGAGAGCAGTGAAGGTAGCCAGGGAGAGCAGTGGGGTCAGGTGCTGTAGGAACACCTGTCAATCAATCAAGCAAGATAATGAATACTCTTAAAATAATTCACTTATTTTGTTTATAATAACGTAAGAAAACTTCTGTATAGCAATATTCTGAAGGATTTCTATGTCAAAGTATATGATTATATATTATGTATGTAAACTTATTTTGATTATTTGTATGTTTGTTAAATGTGAGCAAAACAAATTTCTAATATTGGACAATAAATTGAGATTGAAATTGATTGAATTATCTAAATTGTCTTGATATATTTCATTAAAATACAAATGAAAGCAATAAACCGTGCTATATTTCAGCGCAGACTGAAACCCTAGATTGCCACATTGCAAAGTATACAGTGCACATTCCTAAACATTATATGATTTGCACAAAGAGTTGAATGAGGGAAAATGAGAATTTACAGCAGTACAGAAATGAGATAAATTCTAATCTGTTGTTGTTGTTGAAGATACCAGTGAATATTCTTTTAAGGTTTAAAGCCCCACTGCAATACTTATAGCTACTTGCGCCCTCTATATAGCAAACAATGCCTAAGCGGTACCCGTTGATCCCCAATGATGCCCCTTTTCTATGTTAATTGAGAGCTGATATGATGAGATAACCACCTGTCAGTGACCACGCATGGAGGTCTCATCCTTCCTGGCCAAACTAGTGCAGATAGGCTTTAACCAACAAAAATTGAATTTAAAAATAATAATAATTAAGAAATGTTTAATTTACTTTGCAAAGCAGAGTAGCGGCTCTCATCCTCGTCTCCTCCATCCCGACGGGATCGTGCGTATCCTCCAGCAGGAGGGTGAGGAGAGGGAACAGAACCTTGTTGAAGCACGACTCCCACTCCACCGCAGACA
The DNA here is from genome assembly GCA_035222895.1 of Strongylocentrotus droebachiensis. Taxonomy (NCBI): domain Eukaryota; kingdom Metazoa; phylum Echinodermata; class Echinoidea; order Camarodonta; family Strongylocentrotidae; genus Strongylocentrotus; species Strongylocentrotus droebachiensis. Next base: position 86,730 of record JAVYIG010004290.1, on the reverse strand, counting down.
GGGTCTGGAGGTCATGGACCAATAGCGCCCTCTGTAGGTAGGTTAGGGCCTGCATACGCACCTGGCGTCTGGTGTCGCAGCACAGCCTGGCAATGCCTGCATAAGAGTGAAAATGGATATATTTAAGGATTTAAATATTTCTTTCCCTGTTTGTTAATTGAAAGATATAAAGGTTATCTTGCAATAACATTGATTAAAGGGATTGGGTATCTTTGCCTCGGATTCTAAACAACATCCTTGTTTTAGCTCATGCTGCAATCATAATTTTAAACCTTGAGGTCAGTCAGGAATCCCATGACTTTTACAAGCCACTCGCATGTATGATTATCAAGATATTTATGATCGGAATTCAAAATTTCAAAATTCAACGATTGATCAGGACAGGTGAAATAGTTTCAACTTCACCTTATACCAAGGGAAGATTAGAGCACATTTCATATTTTTACAATTGTGATATTTTGATATCATAAAAAGGGTTAAATAAAAAATAATCTAATATTGGAGAAGCCAAGCTGTACATGTAGCCCCACAATAGTTTGTATCCTTCTGTTCAGCATGGATAAACATCATTGATATTAATAAATAACTAGCACAAGAAACAACAATAGGAAGATGTGAGTTGGTCTAGCGGGCAACTAGCGGCATGTTCACTTGGTCAGCTCTCTGTCTTCGCCTACAAACTGACTCAGGCGACCCCGGATCGAAACTGAGTCACGTCTTTCGGATGGAGACGTTAAAGGTCGGTCCCCAGACGTAAAAAATCATATTTGATTGATACACATATGTAAAAACCCAATTACACACACACACACAATAGGGGACAAAAAAGACCCCCCCACCCCCCCCCCCCCCCCCCCCCCCACCCCGGAAAAAAAAAAAAAGATTTAACAAAATATCAACAAGATAAAAGAAAGTAGATTGATACCTTGTAAGAGTGGACACCAACACTTGACCCACAATGCACTAGCTCCGGCATCGATGGTGACCTGCTGGCCCTCTCGCTCCTCCTCTTCGGCCCACGAGCTGAAGATGGATGCTGCCCTCGTGTGCAGGGTATGCATCAGATCAAGAAGCTGCGAAGAAAGAGTAAAGGAAACGACACAATCAATTAATGCACACCATCTCCATTTCCCCAAAATTGTACATGTTATAACTTGTGTTCTCTCTCTCTCTATCTAAGTGCCATATCGATTGACTTTGGCGATCATGCTGTTCCACAACCCTTGGCTCCTAGCCTTCTCTAATAGAACCACTCCCAGCTCTTTCACTCCTCTCTCTTCTAACAAATTCTGCAGACTGTCCATACAAAGTATCCTCCTTCTTCCCCTACTCCTACTTGTGTAACATGTCAGATTGGAAGGGAACATTCACTACTTGACAGACTTCTGTGAGGAACTAAGAGGACTTTGATTCAAGGAAAAGGTTAGAGGAAAGGGTAGGTTTTCGTTTCTTTCATTCGTCTGTAGCAATGGTGAATAAGGGGGTACAAATGTGAAGGAGAAAAAAAGGAATCAAGAAATGGACAAGATGCTGGAGGGGCAGACCTGCCAATTTCTGTAGTTCAAAAGCTGTATTTTTTAATCCCAAAAGTTGTCTTCCAATGACAAAAATTGTACTAAGAAAGAAAATCACGGATCAATGCCTCTTACAGTTCCTACATAAAGGAAGAATTTTTTTATAGATCATTGGTTGAATATGCATGATTTCGTTATGACTGGTGTGTTCGAAGAACCAATGAACTTCCCCAAATTGCCTTTGTGAGATGCTTGTAGGATACTTTGCAGGACAGAATGGGCATTTTGCCATTGAAAATGGCACAAACTCACAAAATACTTTTTTTGTTTAAATCATATTTTATTGAGGAAAATCGTATTTACTTCTAAAAATCGTACAAAATATGATTAAACCCTACTGGTTGGCAGGTCTAGAGGGGGCATGTTGCCTTCATCTCCCCTTTCCACCACTTTCCTCATTTCTCATAAGGGGGGAGGGAGAGGGGGAGGGAGGAAGGGAGTAGTGCAAAAGAACAAGGCAATCATATGAGAAGAAGGTGTGGGAGGAGGTCACATAAACATGTTGCATCCCCTTCTCCCTTTCCTCCTCTTCCACTCTTTTTTGCCATCCCATGGGAGGGGGTAGGGGCATGTGCCCTTTTTGCTACACCACTATTCTTTTAAACTCGCTACCAACCTGCCCGGACAGGGCTAGGATAAGGTTGACGATAGGAATTCAGTCAGTGCAACGGCTTTGCAACAGGGCATGTGTCATAAAACACTTTTTTCCATCAGGGGGGGGGGGGGGGGGGGGGTCATAAAGCTGTGCGTAAAGTTACAAATGACTTTACAAACGATTTGAAAATGAAGAGCCAAATGGGATGCCCACAGTTTTTCCTTACATTTTAACAAAGTTTGACTGTATTTCCCATAATCTCAATTAAATTGTAGCCAAAAATATAATCCCTTTTAGCCCTTCATATTCAAGTCATTCGTAAAGTCATGCATAACTTTACGCACAGCTCTATGAAACACCCCCCCCCCCCCCCCCTGATGGGAAAAGGGGGAACATTTACCCCCTCCGCTGCTGCACCATTGCTCCTTCAAGTTGAGCTACTCACCTGTATCGACAGTGCTTGGTAGCCACCCGGTGGACCGTCATCCTCACCCTCGTCTCCTTCACCCATCATCTGAGACATCTTGTCCGGCACTGACCTCGTCTTGGACATGTCGCGACCTTTGACCCTAGCACTGCCCTTGTGGCTCTTGCCAGACTTCCGCTCTTTAGGATGCTTTCGATGCTCATGCCTCAGTTTGCCTGCGAGATGAAATTATAGACAGTCATTTCTTGTTTATGCTGGGTAAAAAATTGCTCTTTCTAACAAAAATGTATAAAATCATGTAACTTCTAAACTGATATAACTGTCCCTTTTCACATTGACATACCAGTCTGTTTTGCAATTATTAAAATTATTATTAAATTTTTGCTTCAATTCAATCTTGAATGACAGCTTTTAAGGTTTCTATTACCATACTAGCCCACACTGCTTCAAATTGGTGCTCCTATATGCTTCATACTGGTATATCCAATGAACCAATGTTACACACTAACATACCAGTCGGTTTGCAATTATCATATTTTGCTTCACTTCAATCTTTGAATGACAGCTTTTAAGGGTTTTTCTCCATTTTTCATGAATTTCCAGGAGAATTTAGACTTCCAGGTTTTTTCATGACCGTGGGAACCCTGTATAATTGCTGACATTTGATTTTTTTTTTTTAAGCACTCAGGTAAACAAAGAACAATTATCAACAAAACATCAGCAAAATATCAGCAATACTATATTTTAAGCAGTGATGTTAAAGATTGACTTGCATTTTGTTCTTTCTTTCATTAATATTTACATAAATTTCTCAATATGATAATATGTTATAATCTTAACAGATCATTGATAATAATCAGTGTATACATAAATTTGTAATTTTTATCGATATGTAATTGCTCATTGAAATTTATCATTCTTACTACGGCTTTGTTCATTATTCACTCTTATTCTTATTTACTATGTGCTGATGTTTTCAATGATGTTCATATTGTTTATATTGTTCAAGTAGTTTTTATCTCCATATTGTTATGTTGCATTTGCTCACAGGGCCTCCTGGAAAAAACAGTACCTTGATTACCTTGGGGCTACCCTGTTTAAATAAAACGTAATAAATAAATAAATAAATGCTCAGCTGTAACCTCACCTCCATTGACCGTGGCCTCCACAAACATCCTGATGGCATGGACGCAGGATTCAAAGTTGGCCGGAGTGACGTGGGCAGCGTCCCTCACCAAGAACGCAAGGGATTCGCAGCATTTGGTCAGGGACTTGGTGTCGTGATGGCAGATGTCCATCTCCAGGGCAATCTGGAACTGGTTGACCAGTGGCCTGCTGGACTCTTCACTTGAATTCTTGACCTAGACAAAGTGAGAATAATAATAATAATAATAATATTCAGTTTTTGTACATGTATAACGCATAATACGTTATGAAATAACATCTCTATGCGCTTCCAAAGAGTTTTTGAAATCATTACCCTAGCTCTAGCTCCGGCAGCCGTTATCAGAGCACAGTGCATTTCAAGGAATAATCCTAATAATATTCAGCTTTTATATAGCGCGAATCACAATTAAGTCTCTAAGCGCTTCCAAACTTGGATATTATTACCCCAGCTTTAGCTGTGCTGCCATTATAGCGCTCTAGCATTTCAAGGAATAAATTCCTACCAGGTACCCATTTACTTCACCTGGGTGGAGTGTGGCAAATGTAGATCAATGTCTTGCCAAAGGACATTAGTGCGGCGGCGGTACTCGAACCGCGGACCTTGTGATCGACAGTCCGGCGACGTATCCACTCGACCAGGTACCCATTTACCTCACCTGGGTTGAGTGTGGCAAATGTAGATCAATGTCTTGCCAAAGGACATTAGAGAAGACTTTTAATTTTATTTAGAATTTGATAAATAGTTTATCATACTTTTATACAGAATGTTGCTGAAGTGGAGAGTGTCATATTTTAATGCAATTATCTTGGTGCATAAGTGACCAACCTAGATTACAATTATCACTGTACAGTGTAAATTTGATGAGATTTACTCGTTTTGTGAGATAAAGGACTCTTTGCCTTTATTTCACTCTACTTTGAACCCAGGTGTAAATTGGTAACAGGTAATTAAATGAAGGGCAATCATTAAGGACAGCATTCATGCTGATGAGGCTTCCCTGGGTAAACAAAATCCTTATATCATTATTATCACAACATACCTGCCTGCCAACTCCAATAAAAACAGTCTACAAGAAAACCTTGCCCTGATAACAGATCAGTTTGATCTGAGATTAAAGCCTATCTGCACTAGTTTGGCCAGGAGGGATTAGACCTCCCTGCGTGGTCACTGGCAGGTGGTTATCTCATCAAATCAGCTCTCAATTAACATAAGAAAAAGGGGACCATGGGGGATCAATGGGTACCGCTTAGGCATTGCTGGCTGTATAGAGGGCGCAAGTAGCTACAAGTAGTGCAGTACCCGCTTAAGGTACTACAGCAGAATATGACATGAATTGCAAAAGTCAACTAAGCAGCTGTCACAAGATAAAGAAACTAGATGGAACTTCAACTGCGCGCAGTCGAAATGATGCCTCCGTCATAGAGCAGTTTTACAAACCAAAACAGAAGAAATTTTTCAAATTCAAGTTCAATTGTAATCCATTAACAGGTTCTCAGAAGATCGTGATTACAAGCAATTTCTCATATACATATATGACCCTTTGATCTTTGACCTCATGACCCTAACATCTACTCAGTTCATTGGCTCTGCAAGATGTCCCGAGTTAAATAGTAATCCATCTGTCAGTTCTAATGAGAATGCGTTCACAAGCTATTTTTGCATACATAATGAGCCCATGACCTTTGACCTTTGACCTCATGACCCAAGAATCTACTCAGTTCATTGGCTCTGCAAGATACATACATGATCTAAGTTTGGCAGGAATCCATCAATCTGTTCTAATGATAATGCGATCACAAGCTATTTTTGCATATATAATGAGCCGCATGACCTTTGACCTTGACCTCATGACCCCAAAATCTAATCAGTTCATCAGCTCTGCAAGTAACATACATGACCTAAGTTTGGCAGGAATCCATCAATCGGTTCTTGAGATAACGCGATCACAAGCTGTTTTTGCATACATAATGAGCCGTGACCTTTGACCTTTGACCTCGTGACCCCAAAATCTAATCAGTTCATCGGCTCTGCAAGATACATACATGACCAAAGTTTGGCAGGAATCCATCAATCGGTTCTTCAGATAACGCGATCACAAGCAGTTTTTGCATACATAATGAGCCCTGTGACCTTTGACCTTTGACCTCATGACCCCAAAATCTAATCAGTTCATTGGCTCTGCAAGATACATACATGACCAAAGTTTGGCAGGAATCCATCAATTGGTTCTTCAGATAACGCGATCACGAGAACGGGACGTACGGACGGACGTACGTACGGACGGACGGACGGACGGACGGACAGACGGACGGACGGACAACCCGAAAACATAATGCCTCCGGCTACTTCGTAACGGAGGCATAAAAATAGTCAACTTACAACGAGCCAGCTGCTGGTGGTGCTTCCCTCGGACTCACTGCCACTCCGTCTAGACTTGCGATAGAGCTCACTGTCCGAGGTGTACCCATGGTCAGAGGCAAGGGTCTCTCGGCTGGCCGATAGCTCACTGTCGGACTGGGCATCTACATAAGAAGATTCAGGAACATGTCAATATAGTCAGTATTATACATATTCTTCTGATACTAAAAATAAAGTTGAGATTCAGGAACATATCAATATAGACAGTATTATACATATTCTTCTGATACTAAAGATAAAGTCGAATTCTTGGAAAGAATTCAAGCTTTTTCAGTCTCTTTATGTTTAAGTGTGGAAGAATATCATAGAAGAAAAATGTCCCCTGAAAAGGACGGCTCTACAGTGGTGTATTAAAGTGACTCTGTAACATTGCCTCAAGATTCTGAAACAAAATCCTGGATTAAGCTCATGCTGCAATGATAATTATAACCTTTAGGTCAGTCAGGAACCCCATGACTTTTACAAGCCTGTCTGAATATCAAGATATTTATGATTGGAAATTGAAATTTCATTTTTTGTTTCCCTAACGGTTTATATAATACTACAGTCTATTGGGGAAAATGAGTATGGTAAAACCGGTTACTCAAGGAATTTTACTTTTTTGAGGCACTTCATGATAATTTTAAAGTGCAATTTTTTGAGGGCTTCAATATTACTCCATATCACAGACACTGATAACATGTAGGGCCATGCATCTCAGATTTAACATTGTTAAACGGTGCCTTTAAAGCATCGACTCTACCTGGTTCGCCCAGTGACCGCTGATCAATCTCTCCTGACCCACTATCCTCCATGGTGGGATTGGTCTGCACCAAGGGACGCAGCGCTGCACCCGCACCGACACACTCCAGGAGCGAGAACAAGGTGAACCAATCCTGAGAGGAGTGGATGTTTGCAGCGTTGGTCCTGAGCAGGTCAAAGAGACCAAACGCAATCTGACGGCAGTTGGCGAAGATGACGGTTTGCTTCATCATGAGCAGCATGCGAAGCGAGGTCAGTACCTGATACCAAAAAGAAGAGAGGAAGTTGTCGCTGAAAAGGTTTTGCGTAATTTTGTATGTGACTCAACTGAATTAAAATTAGACTCACCTCAATTCCACTGAACTCATTTCATCTTGACTCAACTTGCATCAACTTGATTCTACTTAACTCAATTTGACTCAAACGAACACAACTTAACTCGACTTAATTCAACTCCATTCCATTCAACTCACCTGCTCAAATAAATTAAGCTAGATGTCCATTGTATACTCAACTCACCTCAATCTACTGAACTCAACTTATTTCTACTTGACTCAACGTGACTCAACTCAATTCTACTCAACCCAAATTACTCAAATTACTCAACTTGACTCAAGTGAACAAAACTCAACTCCATTCCGTTCAACTCACCTGCCCTGAGAACTCCTCTACTTCTACTGAACTCAACTTGACTCAAATGAACACAACTCAACTCAACTCCATTCCATTCAACTCACCTGCCCTGAGAACTCCTCCCTCCTTAGGAGTCTTATCGCTAGTCGCAGCAGACCTACGATGGCGCGCTCCACCAGGTAACTGGGGGTGGAGATGGTCACCACCAGGGTGTAGAAATGATCCCGTACAGCGGTCCAGAAAGCACTCACTCGATCTCTGTTCAAGGAAACAAAAAGAGAGACAAGGGAGAAGATGAACACAGGACTCAATATTGGTGATAAAATGTTTAATTATGAAATGGGTCACAGTAATAAGAAATATACTGTATGGTGATACCATGTTCATATTAAAAGTCTGAACAAATACTCATTTTTATAACTTGAAATCTACTTCATAAAATTTGAATGGAATAGAAAAGAAATAGACAAAATTGATCGTGGTTCATTTTTCACTGCATTTTGACTTAACATTCCACTTATTTTTTATTCTGAATATTAGTTCCAAGTCTTACAAGCTTTAATGTGAATACATGTACCTGTCTAAATGGTTTCTACCAAAAGTTGTCTAGAGCCAGACAGGTGTTTAACACATAACATATTACAGAGGTAACAATTTTTTGCCTCCAAAAAGAGGGTATGTAAAAACAGGCTTGTTCATAAATTTCAGTTGGTTTCACCCCATTAGATAGAAGAGAGTCCACAGCATGTCACAGCACCACATACTCTGAACAGTGTCAAGTTTTTGTTTTTTTTTCAAAGCAAAAAAAAATCATTAAAAAACACAGAGGTGCCAGGGTCTGAAAGCTGGTTTGGTCCTCACCTGTTTTCTAGGATGACCCTCAGGAGCAGCTCTAGGTTAAAGATGGCTGCCTCCTCGTCAAAGACCAGGCCCAGGGCATCAACGGCCTCTGGACCCTGAGAAGCACAGACCAGGGCCTTGACCAGCTCCTGGAGCGATTCCAAACGAAGGAACTTACTCTCCGTTATCAGGTGCTCAGGGTGGCAATCCTACGAAAATCAACAAAATACAGTGATTAATAGGCGATCCTTCAAATGCTACGGCACAATTTCCATCAGGCTCTATTGCATTAAAGATAAAAGGTTAAGATGGAGGAATTTGCTCTCGTTTATCAGAAACTCTGGATGGTAGTCCTATGAAAATACACAAAATTCAGGAATGAGAAGCGAACAAGCCTCATTAAATACGAACGCATGAGAAATAATCATTCAACCAATTCTATTCAATCGGTGCTCTAAATATAGATCCTTTTGCAAAAGAACAAAATGACTCATGACATAACAACTACATCAGTAAATTCAGTCATATGTGTAGTGGAAGGTATTTCAGAAACTCTCTCATCCTACAAAAGGCTGGTCTTCAAAATCATCTGAGAAAAATTAAACACCATAATGTTTTGGCAAGATATTGATCTACATTTGCCACTCTCCACCCAGGTGTTAAATGGGTACCGGTAGGAAGAAATTCCTTAAAATGCTGTGAGCGTCGAATCGGCAGCCTAGCATAGCCGGGTAATGTTGGAGCGCCTTGAGGACCTTGCAAGGTCGATACGTGCGCTATATAAGAATCCAATATTATTATTATTATTATTAAACATACAAGGCAAAAACAATTTCTAATAAGTCTTCTTTCATAGTACGGAAGATTGATTGATCAGTGCCTCACCTCAACACAGTTACTGGCTTCTTCTATTGCCTCTTGATCTTCAGGGGTAGGGCCCTTGGGGACGGACGAATCGGGAGAGAAGTAGGAGTAGAAGGAACCCAGGAGAGACATATCAGACCTGAACAAATCAAATGAAAAAAGAGCAACACGGGTGAGATAACTTAAATGCTATACAAACCAGAAACAACAATGATAAACATGCGCGTAGGGTCTAGATTAATTGTTGTCAAAAGATTCAGTCTCTTGTATTGACCCAGCAGCTACATAAAAAACTGGACAGATTTGCAGAAGGTAAGTCTTTATATTTCAAAGTTTTAGATTGATTTCCAAAGTTATTATTATAGTTAAAGGAAGACTAGATCTATTCTTTTTAGATTGTAGATCTCTAGATTAGTCTAGTCAATTTGATGATGAAATTAAACAAAATGGAGACAAAATTTTGGCTAGGTTGTGGCCCAAATCATGATTTAATCCCAATCTTGTTTAGACAGCTTTAGCAACATTTATATATCAGGAAGATTAACAAATGCAAGTTTTCCGAAAGAATTCCCTATATCAGACATTTATTTCTATCGAAGGCTACAGTAACTTACTTGACAGTAGGCATCTCTTCCCTGATGAGCGATATCCTTCCAGAGGGATCCACAAAATCCATCACCTCCACCATCTCGCTCGGCAGGAGTTTGGCACGGAACAGCTGGAGCATGCAGTCAAGAAGGTTCTTCCATCCTTCGGCCAGGATGTCCCCATGACGATGCGCAAGGCTGAAGACGGTCTTGGCCGCGACCTGGGCTTTCATGTTAGACCCAAATGCAATGGCTGTCGCCTCGGGTGTCTATGAAGTAGAAAAACAAAACATAGATCAATATTATATGGGACAACACATTTCTTGAGCCCTATCAGCAACAATTTAGCCATGACAATGGGCTATGGATGCTGTCTCGGCTGCAACGGCTTTTCCTACCTCTCCGCCAAAGATGTCAGGATAATGCGCTAGACTGAACCTGGGCCTTTCTGTTAGTCCCAAAGGCACTGACTATCAACATGGGTGTCTATGGACCGGGTTCATGCAATAGGAATTTTTATCTTAATTATGTTTTATTAGCCTCAACACATTTGTTAATGTAATACCCTCTCTTCTTTTTCTCTTTACTAAGTATAATATCTGCGGCCATTGGAGCCCAGCCTTTGAAAGGCCAATGGCCTCTGCTAGCTCCTCCATATTCTTTGTATTGTTTATAGATTTTCTTATATGTAATTATATATTGTTGAATGTATTTTTTACGAGAATTAGAAACAAAACGAATGAATGAATGAATGAATCGGTTATGAGTCAGGCAGGCTATTCTTTTCTATTTCCATATCCTCATAATGAACATGAGGTAAAAAAAAAAATAGGCTGTGCCAGACTGAGAGAAAAGACTCTTTCTTACCTCTAGTGAGTTCAGAAGTGTAGTAAACTTGCAGAGGGATATGACTAGGTTATCAAAGACGTCGGTTAGGCCATAGTGGGCGGAAATCATTGCACATTTTCTGCAGAGGAGAATACAAAAGGAAAATGAATTAGCAGAAACACATTACTCTGCTTAGCTTGACATCCTATTCCAAACCATTTCTGTGAATAGAAAATCAAGAAAATCAAGAAAAGGCACAAAATTCAAATCAAGGAAAGACATCTAACCAAAATTCAATACCATTGTTTAAGATAATTTAACTCAAAAATTCTTTACAATCATGGTATGCTGAGAGACAGAATGATGTGGTATATTACTAATATTTGATTACTTCAAGTGAATTCCTTTCTGGCACTAAGCAGACGATATGAGCTTTCAAAATAGAGCTAATTGTTAACAATAGATGATCTTGTCTTCCATAGCAATATTTCTAATTGGTATATTTCTTAAAACTGGCTTTATGGCAAATGGTACATAAATAGAACCCATGTGACCAATTAAAGAGATTTGGTGATTTTTTTACAAAGGTGAATTTCTTTATAGTAGAGACACCAAGAAAATTCACAACTACTGATAATTATGGACACATTGTATTAAGGATAGAAAAAAATTCTCTTGAAAACACGAATAATTTGCTGAAAAATCATATAGATATCATGGAAAGGCGTAGAATGTTTTGTGGCTAGCAGCTGTGTCTCACATATGACATCACCAATCTTGACGCTCTACGGAGGACCGCTGAAGGCAGAAAATCTGGATCATCACATTCAACATTCTTGAAAAATGATTACTGCGTGCCCAAAGATATTTTAAAGAGGGAAGTTGTTATATTTGGTCAGTAAGGCTTCCCCTTCGCAATGATATGAATTTTGCATCATTTCAAAACACTTTTGATTCTTCGGGTGTCTACTTTAAAATTTGAATATTACCTGAATCCAGCAAGAGCCTTCTGCGTAATGGAGTCATCCATGCTCTTATCAAAGACAAAGGAGAGCGCTGCAACGGTCGGACCCCAGGCCAGGAGGAACAGGTCCTTGTCCAGATGACCGTCGTCTATGTGGAGGAAGTCACTGCCCGGCTTCTGACCACGCTTGAGGAGAACCTTCCATAGGTAATTCTCTTTGACTTGACCGCTCTGTTCGGCAGGCATAACAATCTCTTCATTTCTGATTACGGACAAAGGAAATACAGATAGAATTTGTAAAGGGAAGTTTTCATGTTGCAATCTAACATTTCATATGACATGATGCTAATTCACTTCAATAAAATGGGGTTATGCATGACTGAAGTGTCCCATGTTTTTCATAATATATCACAAGTAAAGAAAGGTAGAATTTTTAAAGGGATTTCAGAAATTGTTTTAAAAACTTGATTTTGATCTCACATTTGAAATTACATGATACAAAGTTACTTCAGTTAAAAGAATGTAGTGTTATGGGCTGCATGACTGAATTTTCCAATGTGGAAGTGGAACAGATTGAAGCATGTAATTTTAAGCATGGCAAGACACTTACACTTTAGTACGAATGTACATTAATGTACCATGAAAATAACTCATTTCATATTTTCATTTGTAACAAAATTAAGCTCAGTATTGCAACGTGAAATGTAAATAAAATTAAATGTTAAAGGAACGAATTTTGACAATGGGAAGCAGTTACGTTTAAGAACAAATTTCACATAGATACAAATATTTTTGAAGCACCTATGGCCACCCTCTAACTTACTTGATTGCATTATATATCTCGCCTAACATATCTTGATCAAAATCATTCCCTCCGTTCACTTTGGATACATTCTTCTTGAAATTCTGAAAAGAGAAAAAGAAAACATTTGAGTTTGACACCAAATATGGATGATGTGGATGGCATGGATGACATGATTATAGCAAAGGAGAAGATAATATGTATTGCTTTAGACAAGAGTATAAAGTTTTGTAAAAAAAGGATAACTTGTAAATCAATTGGTACATTTATATTTCCCAACAATCGTCTTCGAGGAGAACTGTGAAGGCCAGGATTGAGCTAGTTTTCATCAAATTTGTATAGGATGTGTTAAGAATACAAACACTCTTTGCTATTATTATCCTGGTGTACATGGAACTAGGCAAGCTCTTGATTTCAAAGATATATATATATATATATAATACATTGTAGTTGTTAAATGTAACTGATTAGGCATTCGCAGGTTCCAGCATGGACTACAAATAGAATATGATGTGAGGTAACATTGTCTGAACTAAGAGACTTAACACTTAAGCTGCCCCATGCAATGCACCCGTGCCACAGTGCTACTAATCCCTCTTGTGCCAGCGACAAATCTCCCCTGTGCCAAGTTTATTTTAGGGTTGGTTCAAGTGCGTGCATTCTTAATATTTACTGACAAATTTGATGATAAAATTTCACAATTTTCACTGGAAAATCCGATGTTACTGTATAAGTGGAGCACGCGAAATTGAAACAATAATAAACGCACTACACAACTACAATAAGCTACCATGTATGCACGCAATGTGCATCGCACAATAGGCATAAACAATTAGCATGTGTACTTTTGCACGAAAATGTGTACATGGCATGCGAGCAAATGAGAGATTCTGTGTGTATGGCATAGATGCATGGTAAGCGACCGGAAACCCAATTATGTGAGCGTGGCACGTCAGCGTGTTCACAGAATGGTGTTTTTGGCACGATATGAGTTAAGAAAGAACCAGAGAGAGAGAGAGAGAGAGAAAGAGAGCTTTATTAAATATATGTACGTATATTTTTGAGAGCTCTACTTACGGCTAACGTCATGGGAATGTTCTGTTTCTTGGCGTTGTCATTGTGCTGGTCCACGTTGAGCATGATGATAGCATAGGCAAGTGTGAACGCAGCGTCATGGTTGGCAAACGGGTGGCCATTGCAAGTCTGAAATGGGACAGTTGAGAAATAATATGGTGAGAAATGCACTTCAAGAGAAACTGTCAGATTCATATTTGAGGATGTTTGGATATGAAAAATGTTAGAAAAAAAAAATATGTATGCATTTCCTAAACATTCAGTAAGCGAATATTGCACAGATATAGGCCTGTTTCGTCAAACAAGGTCATTAACGAACGCTAAATGTCTATGACAAATCTGCTCTCAGCCAATCAAAATGCCACAATTCAGTAGCTTATAACAGTTATTGTAACTTGTTATTGATAACAAGTTTTATGAAACAGGGCCTTGGTTGCCAAATCAGACAAGAATGAAACAATGTTTTTTGTTCCAAGCAGTTATGATCTGTCACATGCTGCCATGCAGTGCTAGTACCGTATATCAATACTTCATACTCGTATCCACTAAATAGGTGTACTGCCTTTCCACAATACTTGATGATTAAAACTGATGCATGGTACATACATGGAAACCGCAACATTTTACTTCATCATGACATACGCTTAACGTAGCTATTACTTTTAATTACTAATAATTATCAGTCATCAATAATGTGGTATTTTCAACATTCAAGGTTTATTCATACTTCTACTGAGAAAGGGGCCATTGATATTGCCATTAGACATGATGGTCACACTTACATGCCACTTATCAGCAAAGCATTCTAGAAGATGTTGGATGACCGGTGCTTCTCCCGGTAACCTGAAAGCCTCCAAGAGCATCCTCAAGGCTTCATCGACCCTGGTGTTTGCAAAGCCAAATAAGCTGAAACAAAGGAATGATAAAAGGGATTAGGATGGCTGGTACAAACTGGACGGGTGTTTCACAAAGATCCTAAGTCAAACTTAACTCAAAGTTGGACTTAAACATTATGGCGAGTCATTTGTAGCCTTAATATAAAATATATTCATACCGGTAAGCAAAAATTCAAGTATTTTAGACTACCGGTAATCATAAATTCCACATCAAGAACATGAATTCTCCTTGATAATAGAAAATATGAATGATTTGAATCAACATTTTATGCCTTTTAAAATGACTTTTACAAAATATTTTCAAATATGCTAACAGCTTTCCATAATCATTAAGTCCAACATAGAGATAAGTTCAACTTAGGATCTTTGTGAAACACCCCTCTGCAGGAGGATTATCCCAAGGCAATATATGGCACTAAATAGCAACCATTCAGAAAAAGTGCCCTGATCATACTATCACCATCATCTTATTATTAATGGTTATCACTGTTATCCCCATCATCATCTTCTTCATACTATCACCATCATCATCACTTTCACCGTTATCTCCATTATCATCATTGTCAATGTCATCATAGCCATCGTCACTCTAACCACCACCACCACCACCACCACCACCACCACCACCACCACCACCACCACCACCACCACCACCACCACCACCACCACCACCACCACCACCACCACCACCACCACCACCACCACCACCACCACCACCACCACCACCACCACCACCACCACCACCACCACCACCACCACCACCACCACCACCACCACCACCACCACCACCATCATCTTCTTCATCATTATCACTGTTATCACCATCATCATCAATGTAAATGTCATCATAGCCATTGTCACTCTTATCACCAACATCACCACTATCATCATCAACACCATCATCATCATCAACAGAGGTATCACCAGCAGCATTACCATTACAAAAATAATCATTAGCAAAGGCATCATCACCACAATCATCATCATCCATCATCATCATTACTGCTACCACCATAACCATCAAAACCATCTCCACCACCAACATCACCATCGATATCGATCCTTGGCTTATTTTCTTTCAACTTACTCTAGGTAAGGGTCCAGGATCTTGGCATTCTTCTTGGCGCTGATGTATTCACCAATTTGCTTCTTATCCACATGGGGATTGTCCTTGATGAACGCTGCAATGGCCTGAGGGTCCGAAGGGTTCGGAAGGAGGCCATTCTCCTGCAGGAATGCTATTCCCTTTGATGGTTTCTGGTTGAACAGCTCTGTACCACCATTCAAGAGCTAATATGTCAAACAAAAAAAGAAGCATAGCATTAAATAACACTTCATGCTTGTATAGTAGACAGGTGCAAATAGACTGTTGTCCACATGGGGGTTGTCCTTAAAGAGAGGGTTGAGTTCTGGGAAGAGGTGAAAAATAATTTGTGAGCATTACTCATTCTTATTATGCAAGTGTGGAAGAACATCAGTTAAGACATGTTCCCTGAAAAGCATGGCTCTTCAAATGCCTTCATATTCTAAATATGCATGTAACATCGTAAAAATCGGGGGGCCGGCTTTTTACGCCACGTGTTCGTGTAGTCCCATATACATCTTTCTGTGCAAGTGTTTGTAATTTTACCAAGACTTGGCCAAATTTCTTATCATTTTGATGATTCCAGAACCTTGCAATACATACAAATTCTTATATGCTATATGATCAACCTTTTCTGGTCGGTTCCACACCGTTTCTTTCACAATGCAATCGCATGACCAGAACTAAACTTCATCTTTAATGAAAGCTGAACGGCCTGACGGTCTGAGAGGTGTAGCAGGAGGCTGTTCCTGTGTAGGAATGATATTCCCTTTGATGGTTACCGGTTGAACAGATTGGCACGAGCATTCAAAAGTTAACATGGACAACAGAGAAGATATGGAAGATAAAGTGCACTAAGAACATTTTTTTTTTGTGTATTTTGTTTGTTTTTAATTTTATCTTGTCAATGATTATTATTGTTGATTACACAGTGATTCGTAAATTGTTATACCTTACCATTGTATTGTTACCATTTCTGTAAAGTCACATGGATTGGAAAAAAAGACCTTCGGGTTACAGTTATTTAGTTAATCTTTTTCTTTTCCTTGCATCCATGAGACTCTTTTCCAAATGTACTCTTGTGTGGTATTCAATGATTTTCTTTGTTTTTGCAGAATAAATAATAATAATAATAATATCCAGTGTTCCAGACGCAACTAATCGCTTCTAGAATCATAATGAGTACCCCAGCAAGACAATTAGATGTACATGTACCCTAACCCTTGCCTCCCTACATGTTCAATCCTCCGTGAAAACTAGCATCTTTGGAAAATAGTGCCCTCTTTAACTATTCCTGCCTAAAGCATTTTCCCTCTCGTTAGGACTCAAGTCCAATTCTTAAGATGCGCACACTCAGCATCGAGTCCTAGCACGTAACAAGTGGCAAGCTGTTTATACTAGTACAGTGAAACCTGTATGTAAAGACCGCTCAAGGGAAACATGACAAGCGGTCTTTCTACACAGGTGGTCACTAAAGTAAGCATGTTTGAAAGTATTGTGGACTCAGCCTGGAGCAGAAAACTGATAGTATACATACGCGATAGCTCAGTTGGTAGAGCAGTGGTCTCATAATTCGGCGACCTGGGTTCGAAACCAGGTCGCTGCGCAAGTGCCCTTTGGTAATGCATTAATCCTCTTAACCAGGTCCCCTCGGAGTAGACCTAAAGCCGACAATTCTCTGGTTGCTTACTAACAAGCATTTATGCTTTCTTAGCAGTCAATTAAACTAACCCCCACTAAACAACCACATACATGTACCTTCTTTCTGTGCTTGAGCTGAGCCAGCTCCTCCTGAGTAGGTAGGTTGGGTGAAGATGAAAAACGGCTCTGTTTTCTGCTTGGGGTTGTCTTGGGTTTGTCCGATGTATGTTCTTTGCCTTTAATCATGGGACAAAAAGAGAAGGAAAATTAATTGAAGAAATAAGACTTCAATGAAAACATGTGACATTCATAGATGACAAGATTTAACCATTTTGATTTTTGATCGTTTGTTTGTTTTCAACAATTATGGAAAGCCGTAAGCATCTACGAAAATATTTTGTAAAACTTATTTTAAAAGGCATCAAATGTTGATTCAAATCATTCACATTTTATATTTTTTTCAACATATACCAAATATTTCAATTTTGTTACGAAATTCTGTAAACAATTGGCTGTTCAGGGATACCTCATGCACATAAAGCAACGTTGAAAAATTGTCATTAAGCTATGGGAGGTCAATCTAGGGTCCATGCTACAAGAAAAAGTTGTAAATGATTTATAATTCTTTATCGTTGTAAAGTTTCAGGCTTTCAAAGGGCCATTTAGCTATTTGGTCATAGCTTTAAAAAAACAATGCCATAAGTGTTAAAATCCTTTCTGGAGCAAAACAGATGATATCACCAGTGTGGTCTTCAAAGAAAGACTAGAACAGCGACCTACCTGGTGACCCTTCCAGTTCCTTCTCCTTGAGTGCATGTGCCATGATCTGTCCCATTGCGTAACCAGTGGTTGGAGGACCCACATTGGCATAGTGGTCGCTGCGGGTCGACTCCGAATCCGATGTTTCGTTATGCGATGGGCTCTCAGATCCGTTCTCTTCATTAGGCTGTTACAAGAAGGATGTAATAACAAACATAGTCAACAGGGATATAGAAAGTGAAACGTAAAAGTGAAACACAAACTTAAACTTTCCTTTCTGTCTACTAAAAGAAGAACGATTACTTTTGAGAAGGATGTAATAACATAGTCAACAGGGATATAGAAAGTTAATCAAACCTGTCTATAAAGGCCACCTGTCTACAGTCGCCACTATTTGTGTTTCCCTTGAAGCATGTTCTGCAAGAGAACAAGTTACATCCATCAGGGACTGCATTAGACTGTTTAGACAACCATCAAAACCTGTCTATAAAGGCCACCTGTGTACAGAAATGAACAGGTATAACTGTACGTCAAAGTTGATGCATTATGCTTACCTCCTGGACCTGTATCATGACACCAGAGTCAGGGACGGTGGTGGCAAACCTCTCTGTAGCATCGGACGTCATCGAGGACATCGTCGACAGTATCCTCTGCTGGCAGCTAGCCTCGATGCTGTCGACGACCGCTAGTAGAGCATCCAGCGAGAGCAGATGGGTGGTGTACAACGATCCTGATACTGGAAACGCATTCTGGATAGAGGATTCAAATGATGGAGTAAGGTTACAGCTACCACATGTATTAATGCAAGAGACTGATACAGTCAAGCCTGCTTTAGTGACCACCTGTCTACAAAGACCAAATTTTTTGTTTCCCTTCAAAAATTGTTTCTTTTTTAACCATGTTCTAAAGGAACCTATCTACAAAGACCACTTTTTGTGTTTCCTTTGGGTGGTCGGTATAGACAGGTTTGACTGTATATACCAAAGTGGTTGATAATTAGTTCTGTAAGCTGAAGCAACAGATTATGATTTCTTTGAATGTTATTTATAAATGTGAAACATGTGCGATTTTCCATTATTGCCGCAAAACATCCAATCAATCAATCAATTCTTGTTGTACTGAGCGAGGCAGGAAGATGCGAGTTGGTCAAATGGCACGTTCACTTGGTCAGCTCTCTGTCTTCACCTACAAACTGACCCTGGTTCAAAACTGATTCACGTCTTTAGGATGGTGATGTTAAAGGTCGGTCCCCAGACGTAAATAATCATATCTGATTGATACACGTCTGTAAAAAAAAAACAATTACACACACACACAATCAATTAAACATGATACATCGTACAGTACCTTTGAAAGGAGATTGGTAAGGTTGTCAAACAGGTTACTGCAGTAGAGATCGCAGTCATAGTTGAGGTACAGTTCTGATACAAGGGACGGAATCTTCCACAACTGTTAAAAAACAAGGAAAAAAATTCAGCGATTAAAAACAAACAATAACTATTGCACACAAAATACTCAGCACCACGTAAAATCGTACTAAATTATAATTTCACGCCTAAAAGACAATATCAAAAAGACCAGACACTAATTTTTGTCAAGTCTGGATTTTGCACCCTCTCACAAAAGCTATCCAAGGTATGAAAATTTCCTGAAAATAATATGAAATATTTATTGTAGAGACTTTTCCCAACTGTCAATTTTGTTTCAAAACGCACTACATACCGTTACAAATTTTCTTGAAGAGTGCACAGTGTTGTCTCTCTTCTGTTTGTAGGAAGGCATTATGACTCTAAAATGATGATGATGATATTGAGCATCTAGTTTTAAACCCACAAATCCTCCAGTTTCCACACCTAATACTCTTCACTCCAAAAACTAATACTCTAAACACTGAGCTGCTCGTTTCATATGTTTAGGCTTGTTCACAAGTAGGGATGAAAACAGAAGCTGCGCACACTTAAAAAACTGAAAGGGATATGAGAACAAGCCTTTATAGTGTTGCTACTTAGAGACTTAGGTGGTAAGCGCTTTACAAGCACTGTTTTTATTATTATTTATTTATTATTTATTTTAGTTTACCTGAACAAGGTTGTCCAGTGCCATTTCCTTCTGTTTGTACGGGACACGTTAAGACTCTGAGATGATCATGTCTGTAAACTTTTAACCCACAATCCCCAAGTTTCCACATCAAATCAAACTCCCTAAACTTCAATACTCCAAAGCGTTTTGTGTCACTCTTATAGTGTTGCCAATTTACCTGAACAAGGGTGTCCAGTGCCATTTCCTTCTGTTCGTAAGGGATGCGTTGAGACTCCGAGACGATGATTCCCGTGAGTTTCTGGATGAACATCTCCAGCTGTAGCTTGAGATGGGTCCTCATCGACTCGAAGAGGAAGAAACAAACTCGGAGGGATGCAGCAAAGATGGACAACCTTTCCGTCTGGAGAAGCTAGAGTTAAAGGGATAAATCAATTATTTTAGGCTTTACAAGTTATAAAAAAAAAAAAAAAGGAAACAAACTCAAGAGAGATTCAGCGAAGATGGACAACCTTTCTGTCTGGAGAGGCTATAGCAGGCCTGCCATCATCAGCTCCAGTTTGCCAAATAACCCGCTATTTCCAGACTCTGGATATTATCCCGAAGCTCGAAATCGCTTCTTCACCAGACCGATACGCTCATCGCAAACTAGCTTGGACGGGTGCAAATTAGCCTGCTATTTCCCAAATAGCGGGATAATTTGGAAACAAGACTTAGATTTCTCTGGATATTTTCTTGACCAAATATCCCGCTAATTGCAACTGCGGGCTGATGAAGACGCAAATTAACTGGTTAATTTACGATCGGGATAGTTAACATAGCAGATTATTTTGCAAACTCGAGCTGATGAGAACAGGCCTAGTGAAACCAAGATCAATTGTTACTTCGATGACACGGTGAGATAAGGAATGACTAGTGTTTTGTAAAGATTTTGAAAACATTAAGAGCTTTCAATACAAAATATTTGGTTTCTGACATCTCGGTTTGTATTTGATTACTGTCATGAGTCACTCTAACATCAAGCTCAGAGCAAGCTAAGTGAACATCAGAAAACATCGCCTTTCAAAGCTCACTTCCTCTACATGTAGTACGAATTCAAGAACATGATACCTCTAAAAAACCTTACCTAAAGTTAGATAAATGTTCAGAATATTGTCAAATATCACGAAAGACACAAACTGTCTGCATCAAAATTGTGCTAAATATGATACAGAAAAGGAAGTTTTAAGAAATGTTCACAAATGATCCCTGGGCCCCGTCTTACAAAGAGTTACAATCGTAAGTCCTCCAATCAATCGCAAGTTGCAGTCTCCTATCTCTTATGTACATGGTTGCGATTGATACGTTGCAGTTGATATCAACTCCTTGTAAGACAGGGCCCAGATCTAACTCAATCATACATATAGTCAAAAAAACATCTCAGAAAAAAGGAAATAATCTATCTGTACTTACTGCAAAGAGGTTTTTGCACATCTCATCTTTGATAAGAGCGATGAGTGTGGAGAAGGAGGGAATGTGATCGCATCCCGTTTCTACGGCGATGGTAAGGAGGCTTAGACCCATATGCATCATCAGATCAGTGTTGTGCCTAGGTTTAGAAAAAAGATAGGAATTCATCAATTAAAGTCTATCATCCGTTCCTCGGCTGGTATTCTGAAAACAATTTTATCTTTTATGTTAGTAAAACAATGTTAAAGCCAGTGGGTCAGCAGTTTCCATGTGCAGAAGGACAAAATTCACTGACACCAGACTTGGTGGAAATACCATTAATGGGATTACAAGTATGTACACAGCAAACCCGTAGGCCAATCAAAATATACCCCCTTGTCTATCTGAGACTCTTTGGGTAATGTAAATGTTAGATAAATAGTTTGACGTATGCAAAATTGAACTAAGGAAGTGTAAATAAACACATTTTGCATAGTTCGGTCATAAAAAACTATTTGACTTGAGCAACATCGAGTTATGCAGAATTTATTTATTTATTTATTCATTTCTGCATAGTATGATCATGAACATCACGGTAATAAATACTAGGAGATTACTATCATTATATATTTGCAATTGTAAATAATACAGAAGCATACAGAGGTATGACAATATGAGCTTAATGCTTGAGAGATTGCCACACCTTATCATCTAACGATATATTTTTCTAAGTGGTTGAAGAAGAACAAAAACAAAAAGTTAAGCTGCTACTACGCTGACTTAGCTACTATTAAACTACAACTATCAGATCAAAACTAAATTAAACAAATTAAATAACTGAAACATGGCATTATTCAATAGATAATACAATACAATAAAGTTATATTTGACTTGAGTGTACCACCTGTCATGTGGGTTGATGAGGGAGATGAGGAACCTGAGAAGCTCCCTCACACACGGGAGGCCATACGGGATCGGTGGTCCTGCTCCTAGTTGGTCAAGAAAATACATACAAAAGTGAGAAATTATAAAAAATTAGGTTTTAGAAATCCGAGCGAAGCAAGGCGTTCAAGCAAGTCATGAAAAAACAGCACCTCGATGTATGGGGTTCCATGTGGCAATACTATATTCATCATAATTTATAAGCTTCAAATATTACTTCTAGATAATGCAAATTAAATACATTCTCAGTCAACAGTGTATATTAAATCAAATGGCAGAGCTGAAAAAGATGCATGGTGGTGACGCTTACCATGTTTTTGTTTCTGTTGCGGCGTGAAGCGGATGCCCTGCGGATTGACGTACTCTGATTCGTGTAGCGACGCAGAGTCCGTGTTGGACTCGGTGTCTTCCGCACCGTCCACACCGGAGTCCGCCATCTCTTGGTCCGCTGAAGAAAGTTTGCCATCTTCAGTCTGGGCGTGCAGAGGTTGAAAAGGGTTATGAAAAGTTGAGTTTTAGTTACATTTTCATAACTTGAGAATCAAGATCATCATTTACATTTTACATTTTCAAATGACGATCTTTAAAAAGGTCATCATTTATATTTCAAACTTTGAATGCCAAGGCAGTCTCACTACCCCAATTGCAATATCTTATCTCATATTGGACTCAGAAGGGCTTGTCTTTTGCATTGAATTTAAAATCGGGCTGAAAGCAATTTCAAGCAAAAAAAGGAATTCATTTCTCATGCTGTTATTTCAATATTAGGACCTATACGTGTAGGTTATTTACAAGTAGGTAGTTTTTTATTTCTTCTTTTTTCGGTATTATCGGCTCTTCACATTATCGGCTCTTATTTCACTTTTTTTCTTCTTTTTCGTTTACTATTTGTAAATTCGTACTCTTCATAAATCTCTATTAAAATCTTCTGTTGAAGTAGTGATCAACATTTTAGGGCATTTGGTTGAAGTACCGTATGTGCACACACACAAAAAAAAAAAAAAAAAAAAAAAATGAATTAATTCTGAAGAAAAACGTAATGGTTGGCAGCTCTGTATAATGGAATGGAATGTCTCAGCTCAGAATTTGGTATCTATTAAACGTTTGGGAAAAACTTAATGGTTGGCAGCTCTGTATAATGAATGTCTCGACTCAGAATTTGGTATCTATTAATTCTATTTGCTTCAGATCTTAACAGTTATCTTCTCCATGTATTGTCAAACACTGAATCAGTTATATTAATCCAGGTCCCAGAGTGCAGGATCCATTCATTGTGTGCATGCATTATGAGTAACTAGATTGTGCTATGCTCTACTGAATTGATAAAGCTAATCTTTTAATCTGACAGCATTATCTCTAGGGTTGGAGCACTATTGTGTCCTTACAATACTATGGAAAGA
The DNA here is from genome assembly GCA_035222895.1 of Strongylocentrotus droebachiensis. Classification (NCBI taxonomy): domain Eukaryota; kingdom Metazoa; phylum Echinodermata; class Echinoidea; order Camarodonta; family Strongylocentrotidae; genus Strongylocentrotus; species Strongylocentrotus droebachiensis. The sequence goes on along the minus strand of JAVYIG010004290.1, from coordinate 63,028 downwards.
GGTAATGGTCTATTAAAGTCAAGTACTGGCACAAAAAACTTCTGGGTATTGTCCAACAAAGTGTGGATGGGCACACTTTTACTCACTCTGGCGTACACAGGCAGCATTAATTAATTTAGTCTCTGCTCCCTAGAGAACAATATAACCCCACCCATCTATGGTGTCTTCCACTCTCTGATATAGAGGCATCCTTTTCATATTTTCCTCCATCTACATATTGTACTTTTCATATCTAAATTATGTTTCCTACCTTGCTTTCATCCAGTCGCTGCTCGCCTGAAACTGATATGACCCCTACCATTTGTGTTAAATTGCTCTCTGATATTAAGGCATCCTTTTAATATTTCCCTCCATCTCATATACATTTATATTTATACTTAGAAATTTATTAAAACTGTGTTTCCTACCTTGCTTTCATCCAGTCGCTGCTCGCCTGAAACCGATATGACCCCGCCCATTTGTGGTGTCTCGCATTCCGATGCTGAGGCATCCTTTCCATCTACCCCTCCTTCTCCCGTTTCCGGTATTGCTAGGGATGAGGGTCTGTCCAGGTCCTGAGCCGACTGCGATTCATCTCCGCTATCTGTATTCAGACAAAGCAGATACTAAAAATAATAAGATTCCAGGGGAGTGTTTCACAAGACTAAGATTGACTTTGAGTTGAACTTAAGTATGGCAGGTCGTTCATGCCACTGTTTTCTCTCACCATTTACTGGCATTGGTCTCTCGAGGGACGTATAAATCATGGTCTCAAATCTACAGAATTTACATTTTTTGATAGTTCATTATTGAAGGAAAAAATATTTTCTTAAAATCATAATGGTGAGAGTATCCAGAGGCATAAATGGCCTGTCATAGTTGAGTCCAACCTAAAAGCAGAAATTTGATGGAATTATTGTCCTTATTTCGCCCCTCACTTTCATCCTCCAGAATACTTGTGTCAGTATGCTCTCCTACTACGCCATACCATATTACATTAGACAAAATATACATGTACTTAAATTTGCTTGTGTTAAATAAAGAATGAATTATAAGCATCAACAAGATTAATTTTGTAAGAAATATTTCTCTATCATCCTTTATTTTCCACTTCAGAATGTAATGAATTAATCTGAACTTCCCCTTCATCATAACACTGCATTCTATTGTAAAAATATCAATGAAAACTGAATCTCCATCTACATACCTCTTTCTGAACTTTCCTCTGGTATACTCTCGGCGACGCCCAAAGACTGTACCGAGCCCGTTTCTCCCTGAGCCTGGGAGGCGGGGCCTGGACCTTGTCCATTTGCTTGAGGACTGCCCACTGTAGCAGCAGCGGCAGAAGGGGAGGGCCCATTGGAGGGTGCAGAGAGGGAGGGGGAGGGGGAGGTTTCCTCGATGGGGGTGGTGGAGAGGCGGTTCTTTCCCTGCCGGACCTTGGGAGACTGGCGGGACCTCCGCCTCCTGGAGGAGTCTCCGATGCCACCTGCTCGCATCTTCAACTGGAAATCAGAGGAATAATTTGAATTCACTTTTACTGATAAAAAGTCAAGAGATGTGGTGAATATAGAGTACTGAAGCTGTGACATCATAAAAATCTATTTTCAGAATTTCTCAATTTTTTCTTCATTTTCTGAAAGAGCATCAAAAATAATGTCCAAATGTTGAAAACCAAGTGAGTATATTAAGTATTGGCTGAGATATGACCATCTGAATAAATATATGTCCTATGGGAACTTAGTGTTATAGTGCTCTGGTTCCTAATGTTATGAACCAGAGCACTATAACATATATGCTTATGCTTATTTCTATGCTTATGTTTCATCACCATTGTGTGTTCATTCTTTAAATTGTATAATAGTTGCAACTTTGATAAAAATAAAAAAAATTGTTTTTTATGTGAAGTCAATTCAAATAGATTGTAAAATTAAAAATGATTTGTTATATTGAAATTGTGAACATGTATGAATGAATAAATAAATAAATATATATGTAGAATGATTGGCATGGACGCATGGATGATGTTTGAGATAGATTTACCTTTCTGACTCCAGAGAGTTTCTCTTCCTTGAATTGAGGTAGTCTTGAAAACAATAATTGGACCATATCGTTCAGTGTGTGCTCAGCTGACTTCCTCAACAGTTCTAGAAGTATACAAAGAAAGAAAATTGTCTTTTTACTTTCTTTCTTTCCAACAATAATATAGTAGTTTTCATGACAATATGTCTAAATAACAATAATATCTATGTCTCATATAGTAGCATGTTTCGACTATACTTAAATGTGCTTTACAATGTTATTGTTTTTTTTACATCGGCCGCTGGACTTCACACCCACACCCAAGTATGAACCATCCTTGAGGAATATTCCTACCATTTTGCACTGTTCATGTGCATGCATGTACGGCAATGGCAAAAGCAGTCACATTGGCTTTCGGCAATCCTCACAGGGACCCATTTGTTTTCCTAGGTGGAGAGTGGCAATGAAGTGTTGTCCAAAAAGTTAGTGTCACAGCTGGGATTTGAACCATAAACCACATGATTCAGTGTCCTGTGACGTATTCATCAGACCATGTCACCTCTAATATGTCTACCAATAGAGAATTTTATACTACTTATTTTCAGTAATGATAGATTAAAGGCTCGTTCAGACATGACGCAGTTAACCGTCGCAAAAAAGCTGCCACGTGTGAATAGCATCTGTACGCAACAAAGGTCCTGGCATATTCACTGAGCTCTGAGTTATAAGATACAGAAATGTCATTCGTATTACACTTTACTTCATCATAAAAAATGAAAAAACTCTGCGGTCTGGTCTCGTTGTACAAGGCTTTGGTAATAAATACTTTTGACATGATTAAAAGTCGACATACCACTTAGTCTAAGCTCAAAGCAGATACGGAAACACGATGGCATGATCTCACAGACGGCTTCATTAGACAGTAACATTCCTACCGGTGTCAGGAGCAACGTTCTCAAAACCTAGATAAAAAAAAATAAGAGCAATACAGAACATGATCATTTAAGAATAAGGTCTGGCAATGCATACCAATAGCAGGAGAGTGCAGTCCCTATTGCAGCAATCATTCCACATTTTGTTGTTTGACTAAATAACTTTTGATTCAGAGCGCTAAAATATATGCCAGATGCATGATTACACAAGTGTCTTTGTAAAACTAAAACACACTAATTTCTACTGAGCTTCATCACAAAGACTTTGGGGAAATCAACTCTGGCAATTTCAATACCCTATCGTATGTCATGTAGAAATCACATTCGGATTACAGAGTATGCTTTTGTAGTGTTGGCACATTACAATAGCTGATAGAAGGCTACTGAAATTGCCATAAGTCAATTTTTTCTTTATTTATTTCCACGTTAAGATAAAAACAATATCATATTATATTCAAAATATACAAATGTATAAAGAGATATCTAAAGTGGGAGGATCATGAAAAGCACATAAATGGATTGTTAAAAATGATCCTTAAAAAATATACAAAAGAACAATAACTTTTATACATAATTTAAATAAAATCAATATTACAAGAAAAGGAAAGATAAAGAAAATAGAGACAAGAAGGAGTGAACATTGCATAAACATAAGTTATTAGAAGTTTTCAAAAATGTTGTGATATATATGGTTTCCACCGATAGATAATTTACCTGGAGAATCTTCATAAGGACTACTTCATCAGAGCTAGGATCGGTCCCAACGAACCTGGTGTGTGTTACAGCATCAGCTATGTTCTCAATGCCTTGTGCAGCTCCTCCTATACTTGGATCTACATGTAGGGGGGGGGGGGGATAAATAAAGGAGGGGGCATGAGGATTTGAAGGAAATGCAAAGGTCTTGAAACTCGTTTTAAACAATATTTATGCATTTATGCCATTTGGTAAGGCTTCTTAAAATATGAAAGATAAAAGAGGAAGTATTATAGCTTGGCTCAATAGCAGAGCAGTGGTCTTGAAACCAAACAAATTTGAGCTGATGCACTACTGCCCTTTGGTGCAGCATTGGACCCTAAATTGATTGTTCGACACTTGCTCCTGTGACAATTACTCTTCAAAAATTTCCTACACTTACTAAATTTGATTTATTTAATTAAACCCTGGACCCAACACTAAAGCTAACCCAAACCCTTACCCTAAAAGCTAACCTAAAACCTGATCGCAACCCTAACTCTATACTTATGACGAAATAAAGCCCAGAGTAAAAGTCAGGGAAGTTGGGGAACCAATAAATTACCAAGTCAGATAGGAATTCAAGCCACATGTCCCCTGGTCGCTTACATGTATCAACATACAATTATTTGATTTCTTAGCAGTCTGGTAACCATGATTGATAGGGAAGTGACCTTTACGAGACATAGTACAGTGACTGTGGTTGCAGTAAAAATACTTTTGTTAATTTGTTTATATTTTGCTTGTCTAAACAACAAACCATTGCCCCATTAACAATGTAGTTCTACTTTAATCAAGACTTTCTTACAATGCAAGTGTCTCTTCAGATCTAAATATAAGATTTATATGTACATGTAAAGTAGGGACCATCATCTGCATAACAAAGATAATTATTTTAGTCTGCATCATAATTCTCTATGAAGAACATACATGTACATGTATGTTTTGGTATATTCCATATAAAAGCCCAAATAATTTATTCCTCTTAATACAGGGTTGAACCATTAGTAAACTTCAGTTCATAGAGCTTAGGAATCACAGTATTGTAGATTCTAAGTCTTACCTAAGAGGCCATACGAGAGAAATTTGTTGACCGAGGAAAGGGCCAAACCGGTGATAGGTCCAGTCGTGTCATCTGAGCGTATCACATCAAGAAATGGGCCTAGAAATACATTAGGCTCAATGGCGCCGAGCTCTATAAATAAAAATGGTGAAACAATATCATGTAAATGTAACACAAATCACAATGTCTTTCTTTACTGGCATGAAAATCTACTGTTCATATTTTGAAAGACTAAGAACAAACATTTTTCAATTCAATTCAATAAGGGCTTATTCAACATGTATTTGACGTTTTTGCGGCCGAAGCTGAATTGCAGGTCATTTACAAGGTAAAATACATCATGATGGTTAAAAATACAGCATTATACATTTACGCATCAAATAAATGACATATAAAAGGATAAATATACTAGATACATTCATACGCATAATAGGCAGCATCATTAAACATGAAAATATACATGTTTCATACTTTCTGGCATCTTAGTTTTTAATTCAAGATGCATAAATAACTGTGCTGATTCAGATATTCTTTCTTTGTTTTAATCACTACTACATGTACACTAACTGGCTTCTATTGAAAAAATAATTTTGTGAGGAGCAAAAACTATAAATAATTATAATAATAAAAATGGTGCTTCTAAAGAGCTTACCACCGAAGTCTCTAAGCGCTATAACAAAAACAAATACAATGATAAACTACATATTAAACAAAGCAAAAAGAAAATGCAAATAAACCTACAAATTACAAATACATATTAAATATACATCAATGCAATCAGAGTAAGTTGAACATCAAAAGCAATTTTGAATAAATGTGTGGTTATGTGTCTTAAAACAAGTTTTGAATAGGTTAACAGTCTGACAGAAACCCAGAGGTATACAACCCAAGTATGATGATAATGGGTTTTATATTCAGGGCACACCTCTCAAACAGGAAGACTCAGTCTTTCATCAAATACTCTCCTTGAAACTCATGTGCAAATATATGCAGTCTACTCGCACATGAAGTGTTCCGCACCATTAATTTCTGATTGGTCTATCTCACCTTAATGCCCTACTTGTGTTGATCTCTTTCTCAGGGTAATAACTCTGAAGAGCTCTAGTTGATGAACCGACTACATATTGTTTACCTCCCCCCCCCCCCCCCCCCCCCCCTCTTTTTAAACAACTTGATTCATGACACACTTCTACAGCAGATTTGCTTGAGCATGAGGTAATTACATGAGCAAAATTCTGTCAGGAAGATATTCATAAAAATGCCCACATTTAAAACTCACACAATGCAGCTGATAATATACATGGTATTATTCTAATTTTTGTAATAAAGGTTATGGACATGACATGGACTACCTTTCAATTTCACCTCTACTTGCAGTGCTTTTGGAACGCAAGAATAATTAATGCGTACAGGGAATACAGCCTGACATACATGTACACTGTAACAGCATATGTTTTTATCATTCTGGCATTGATTGACAATTATCACTAGATACAAGCTGTGTAAGCAATTACATGTACATGCAGCATTTGCATTGGTATTCAATCTTGACTGTTTTTGTGTGCTAATGTTTACCTACACTGTATTTGTTTACAATTGATGTTGGCACCATGGGGCTAATATTAGCTACAATATAATATACAAGCTTTGTCACGTACTGTACATAAATGCAATAAAAACTTATACATTAGTCTCCTTCCATGCAAAGTCTCTCATTTTTTGTTGTGGTTCTAAAATTATAAAATTACCGATTGCAACCATTTATTTATTTATTCTTTTCTTTTCTTTTTTTAATGAAGTGCTCTTTGATCATTCCCAAGCTAAAAATTACACTGCTCCATTGTAGTTTTTAACAAACATACTCCTTTTACAAAAAAAGCAGATCTAGATGGGGGAAAATAGCACCAGCATGCCTGAACACAAGGCTAGCATCCCCCTGGTAATGACAGTCTTCTCTAATGCATATACCAGATGAAATACTATTACATGGCCATGAACAGCACTGCAGATGACACTGTGTACCGTGTGTACATGTAGTACAAGGCAGTAGTTGCAATGGCTTTATAACACTAACTTCAAACCACTTTAAGTACTAAAGTAGTTGTTGTTACTTGTTTGTGTCAACCAATTCCTGCTCTTACATAATTACTGAAAGAGAAGGTTGTTCTGGGAAAGATGAAAGATAATATGTGAGCTTTTTCATCTTTTTAATGTTAGTGTGGAAGAGTATCATATAAAAAAAAACTTCCAGTTGAAAAGGATGGCTCTTCAAATGGCCTCATATTCGACCCATAACAAGTAACAGCTGAAGGTTGTGGACATCAATTTCCATGCCACATGTTTATGTAGTCCCATATACACATTCCTGTGTACAGTGCATGTGACCAGGGGCGTCGCTAGACCTTTTTCAGTGGGGGGGTGTAGAGGCCAACGATTACCGACAAAACTAGCCACCAATTACCGACAAAATTAAATTTCCAATATCTACAAATTTCAACCCTATAAACCTGGGGCCGAAGGCTAAATTGTTTTTCCTATGGACTATCTATAGTACTTGCATATGCGCAAAATTGTCATTTTCCTCGACGACATAAATATACGAATTATTCTTCAATTTAGTCAGCATCATAGCTATATATTTTAATGCAGGCGCGGAGCTAGGATCTTATTTTAGGGAGGGGCGGTAGTGAGCAAGAGAATCACTTAAAAGCGCGCTCATTAGGGGGTGTGGGTGATGGGACTCCCGCGCAAAGCGCGGAAGCTTAGACGTTTCGTTAAATTATTAGGAAAAGAAGACGATTAATTGTACCGTTTTCGACTGGTAATCCTTGGCTGAATGAAGTTTCCACCCCCCCCCCCTCCCACGCGAAGCGCGAAAGCTTTGACGTTTCATTAAATTATTATAAAAAAGAAGACGATTTGCTGAACTGTTCTCGACTCTTAATCCTTGTCTGAATTCAGTTTCTCCCCCTCCCGCGCGAAGCGCGGAAGCTTTGACGTTTCATAAAATTATGAGAAAAAGCAGACGATTCGGTGTACTGTTCTCGACTCTTAATCCTTACCTGAATGAAACTTCCCCCTCCCGCGCGAAGCGCGGAAGTTTTGACGTTTCATTAAATTATTAGAGAAAGAAGTCGATTCGTCGTACCGTTTTCGACTCTTAATAAGCCCTATTCATCTGAATTCAGTTTCCCCCTCTCGCGCGAAGCGCGAAAGCTTTGACGTTTCCTCATATTATTAGAGAGAGAACACGATTCGTTGTACCGTTTTCGACTCCAAATAAGCCCTATTAATTTTGTCTGAATTCAGTTTCCCCCCTCTCGCGCAAAGCGCGGAAGCTTTGACGTTTCCTTAAATTATTAGAGAAAGAAGACGATTCGTTGTACCGTTCTCGAGTCGTCTAAATGAAATTTTCCCCTTCCGCGCGAAGCGCGGAATTTTTGGCGTTTCATCACAATATAGAGAAAGGAAGACGATTCATCGTACCATTTTCGACTCTTAAGCCCTATTCATCTGAATTCAGTTTCCCCCTCTCGCGCGAAGCGCGAAAGCTTTGACGTTTCCTCATATTATTAGAGAAAGAAGACGATTCATCGTACCGTTTTCGACTCTTAAGCCCTATTCATCTGAATTCAGTTTCCCCCTCTCGCGCGAAGCCCGGAAGCTTTGACGTTTCCTTAAATTATTAGAGAAAGAAGACGATTCGTCGTACCGTTCTCGACTCGTCTAAATGAAGTTTTCCCCCTTCCGCGCGAAGCGCGGATTTTTTGGCGTTTCATCACTATATAGATAAAGGAAGACGATTCCTCGTACCGTTTTCGAATCTTATTAAGCCCAATTTATCTGAATTCAGTTATCCCTCTCGCGCGAAGCGCGAAAGCTTTGACGTTTCTTCAAATTATTAGAGAAAGAACACGATTCGTTGTACCGTTTTCGACTTTTAATAAGCCCTATTTGTCTGAATTCAGTTTCCCACTCTCGCGCGAAGCGCGGAAGCTTTGACGTTTCCTTAAATTATTAGAAAAAGAAAACGATTCGTCGTACCGTTCTCGACTCGTCTAAATGAAGTTGCCCCTTCCGCGCGAAGCGCGAAATTTTTGGCGTTTCATCACAATAAGGTATAAAGAAAGGAAGACGATTCGTCGTACCGTTGTTGACTCTTAAACCTTGTTTGAATTAAGTTTCCCCGAAAATTTTAAACCTCTGATTTGTTTAGCTGATATTATAGGAAAGTGAAACTTCGAAAAAATACAAGTATTGTAGTTGTAGTCACTCTCGAAGTCGTCACAGCGGATAAGAAGTCACAGTTCGTAAGGAAAAAAACTTGTCGGCCGGCCGATAATATACATCTCACCGACTTCAAACTTCTGCATTGATATAGTACACGAGGATCGAGCAAGAATACCGACACAGCTGACCCGACACAGCAACATATTTACCCGTGTCTTTCTTGCTCCCTCGACGAGACGACTCCACCCAACAACCCCCTTCTCTCTTTTACTCCCACTCCTCCTCTCTCAGACTCTTACCTCCCCTCTCTCTCCTCTCTTTCATCCCCCGTTTCTTTTGTTGCCCTTTCACTCTTTTTTCTTCTTTTTTCCTTTTCTTTCTTTTCTTTCTTTTCCTTTCTTTCCTCTCCTCCCTCTTTTTCTTTTTTCTTTTTCTTTCTTCTCTTTTCTTTCCTTTCTTTTCCTTTCTTTCCTTTCTTTTCCTTTCTTTCTTTTCTTTTCCTTTTTTTTTCTTTCTTTTCTTTCCCTTTCCCTCTCTTTTTTCCCTCTCTTATTTCCCTCTCTTTTTTTCCCTCTCTTTTTTCCCCTCTCTTTTTTCCCTCCCCCTTTTCTCTTTTTCCCGACGGCAGCGCAATTTTACCGACAATATCCTGACAGGTGGGGGGGTGTCGCACCCCCCCACACCCCCCCTTTGGCGACGCCCCTGCATGTGACTCTTTGCAAGACTGAGCCAACTTCCTATCATTTTGATGTCTTCAAACCTCACAGTATACACCAGATATGCCAACCTTTACATTCAGCTTTCAGGGAGAATTCATTCAGAAATCAGGGAGGTTTCTATCAATTGCAAACAGCATAATAGGAATAATCTTTCAGAAATCAGGGAGGCATTACAATTTTGTGTGGAGTGACGTATCAATAAAGCAAATTTTCATCTCTGTATACACCGATAATATGTGCTACATGATCAACATTTTCAATTGCTTTCACACAGTATTGCATGACCAGAACTCGACTTTATCTTTAAAACTACTTCTGTTTTTCTGTATACATGAATATGACATCCCTTTGAAATACTGAATGAGATTTCATTTCATTATCTCATTATTGGCTCGTGTCATTTGATCTGATGATTGCTATAAATGAAAGCATGACTTCTTTCACTTCAATTCTTTTATATACAGATGACATACAACTTGTATCTGAATCATGAATACTGTTGGAAGGATTAAAGGGGGTGTAGCATGACGAGACTACGTGTCTTTCCTGTGGCCTGACTCGGGGCCAATCGGGTATAATATGACTATGAACGACATGACCGCAGTATTCATGTGCGTGCAATATACGCGATTCGTGCAGTTGTCCAAAAGAAGTCGTAGATGCCGTTAACCAGTATTTGCCATGCTACACCCCCTTTAAAATAAGGGGGGAAATGTCAACATACCTGCAATACTGTTCAGGATTGCTTTCAACCGTGAGAAGTTTACTAAGAATGGATCTTGCTCTTCCTCCTGTAGGGTAATACAAAAGAAACAAGACGCATGTTTAACAACAACAAAGAAGAGGGCGTAGAACGACTTACAAACAGCAATATTGTCAATATACCTAGGCAGAATAAAAACTGTGGAAGGATCTTGCCATCCAGTTAGTTTTCTACTTTAATGACTAAAAGTGATAACATTCTGAAATCTCTCACAAGTCACATTCTTTAGAAGGATAAAAAATATCACACAGGTATAAAAAAAATAAGCTAGATTTTCACAAGTCATTTCAACTAAAATTTGCAGCATAATTCTTTATTGAATCTGACAATGCTTAGGAGACACCATGGCATCATTTCATGAAACCACATGTACAGGTTCACCGACATCACATTGAAATGCAAGTAAATTACAATACAGGCGTTTTTAATCATTGGGAAGTCGGTAACCTTAGGTTCATGAATCTTGATATTCCTCCCTCATCTGTCTATAAGCTTGTACCATATTACAACCTTTTATATTTTTCTCCCTCTCATCCATATCATCTCACTATTTTTTGTTCCATCTTCATCTCATCCTAAATTGATTACGGTAGTATTGTCACTTGATTTATTCACTAAAATTGCCAAACATTGCCAGACATTTCAGTAATTTGTTCTTAAAGACCAATTTACTACATTCACTGACTGACCTGCGGAAGATGGGTCGTCCATCTTGAACTCCGTCTCATCGCCGTGACAACCAACTGCATCTCTCCTTGGACGACATAGATGCCATTCTTTGGTGGGGCGATCTTAAATGCTGCCATTTTTTTGCTGAAGACGCCTTCTTTCAGCTGGAGCTAATGAGGACCAGGATTTGCTTTTCTTGTCCTCTAGAAATCAGTGCTTGGGGTAACTTGGTAACCAAATTGGGTCAAAGGTGAAGTCAAGGTGAAGACAGAGAGAGAAATAGAGCACTACACAGTGCAATGACCCGTTACATCCTTGGAGCTTCTCTGTTGATCTGAATTCAGGATGAGAAAAGAGAGAGAAGAGAGAGGGTAAGAAATCACAAAAACATCAACAAAAGATCTCCAACTTTTGCCCAAAAAAGAAAAACTTACCAACAAGGGTCTGGAAATCTTCATTTCTAGAGTAAATGTCATCAAAATTGTGATTTAAAAAAAGTGATACCAAAATTCTGATTTTATATTTTGTCTTCCAATTCAAGTAATTATTTTACTTGGAGGGATCTGCCCTGTGCTCTGCTGGAGAAATCAGATGGAAACTTTTGTGGGCGCCGATCGGACATCAAATTTTGGGATCGCGATATTGCTGGAAATGATGATCGCTTCAAAGTGAAATGACACACTGAACAAAACACCATTTGTAGTCTTAAATGTTGTTATCCATTTGGCAGTAGTCTTCTAATTGATCCAAATAAATTTGTGTAGAATTTGAGAAATTATAGATCGAATATCACATTCCTATTCTTTTTTCTTTTTCTTGAAGTGTGCGAACTTTGGACATCCCATTCATCTAGATTCCTAGACCGAAAGCTTCAGTCTCTATAATCGTCGGTTGTTCCACTGAGACTACGTCTGGCTCCACTAGACCTCCGGTTATAGAGACTGAACGACTGCCTATGCCAGCCTGTGTTGAAGATATTCGGCTAGATTTTAGCCGCTAGGCCCCTCCCACAAACATGACAAACTTGCCACGGCCGTATTGTTATGCCCCCAAAATCCCCCGAAATGTCATTTTACCTCGTGTATATCCAATTTTGAATTAGGCCTAGGCTATAATACATCGGTTCCACTTACTAACTTTATTGATATAATCCGTTTAATGGTCCCTTTTAAGGAAATTATGGGTCAAAATCGACATCCATGTTGAAAATCTTGCAAGCCGTGTTAAACTCTCGCTGCCGTCAATCTCATCCCTTCTAGTCTACGCCGAAGGCAAAATGATTATGAAGGAAAAACTGTGCGCCATCTACACGTTCGTAATGGCGTTATCACAGTTTTTCCTTCATAATCGTTTTGCCTTCGGCGTAGACTAGAAGGGATGAGATTGACGGCAGCGAGAGTTTAACACGGCTTGCAAGATTTTCAACATGGATGTCGATTTTGACCCATAATTTCCTTAAAAGGGACCATTAAACGGATTATATCAATAAAGTTAGTAAGTGGAACCGATGTATTATAGCCTAGGCCTAATTCAAAATTGGATATACACGAGGTAAAATGACATTTCGGGGGATTTTGGGGGCATATAACAAAACGGCCGTGGCAAGTTTGTCATGTTTGTGGGAGGGGCCTAGCGGCTAAAATCTAGCCGAATATCTTCAACACAGGCTGGCATATGCAGTCGTTCAGTCTCTATAACCGGATGTCTAGTGGAGCCAGACGTAGTCTCAGTGGAACAACCGACGATTATAGAGACTGAAGCTTTCGGTCTACTACTAGATTCCTACCTCGTTAGGCAAATTCATGCAAAAAAATATATTAAAAAAACTGACTTGAAAACACATCATACAATTAGTCTGAACCGAGTCAGGAGCAAATTTGAAGAAATTATATTTTTAAATGTTGTAAAACCAAAGATATAAGAAGAAAACTGACCAAGTATCTGTACTAAAAATCGTACATGTAAAATTGGTCGTATACATTCGACAGCTGAAAATGACGCGCACGGTTGCATTACGTGCGTTCTCGAATCCAAAATCATACCTCGCACACACACTCTCGCCATACCGCGAATGGTCCGTCGTGGGGAGCTAGCCGGCTGAGAGTTTGCAGCGATACCAACGCAGCCGCGGAGCTCCGCAGAGCGCCATTTTAGCGGGACTCGGAAAGGTTCGCGGTGGGTAGGCAGCGGCCTAGCTTTTTGCCCAAACAACGCTAGATCGGCTGCTGGCAAAATGAAAATAACTACGATCGAGAACATCGTCGGTTTCTTAACTTTTCAGTGAGATAATTCTGAATTCTAATTGAGACTATATAATAAATTAAATCGACAAAGAAACCTCAGTAGAACTCTTATAACTATACAAAAGCTTGTTTATTTCTTCATTTGACATTTTGTTTTCGACCATTTTTTCGTGCGCGAGTCAATGGAAACTATGTATTACCAAACTTTCAACACGCAAGGAACGGGGAGCACTCGCGGACCTCGTAACAAATTTGTTGCAAAAAAAAATTTCAAGGGCGATTTTGAAGCAGTGTAGAATATTGGCGCTGCAATGCGCAGAAATATACTTGAAAGAAACTTAATAAATCATACCTTAATTTTCAGAAAATCGTATTTGTATTAGTGTACCTAGATGTGACTTGTTTATAACTCAGATTTTATGAAGATTTGTCGGGAAAAAATGTCATTTTTTTCCGTTTGGTGGTCATTTCTAGGCTAATATTTCAAAAGTTGCATCAGTAATGGGCCCGATGTTTCTCTTATCGTACTCGCATGTTATTTCTACATAGATTAAACATAGGATGGTTAAGGGTAAGACCAGATAACATTATAAAAAAGATATATCCTTCCACTCTCCCATATCCAAGTTTTGGGCTGATTATTGCCGACCCACCGCAGCAAGGCCATTCAGATTTTCGTACGAGCGCGAAGCGCCCTCTAGTGTCCCATGAATGTGCCTAACCTCGTTCGTATATGAGTGGCAAGTTTGATGACAAAACCATGAAAACTATGTTCAACTTCACGACTTTTATTTTTGGCCCAAACTAATTCTCTCATTCCCAGTTCCACACAATAAAAAATGACATACTGATACTAATGACATGTTGTTATGTCTGACGTGTATTTCCACAATGCTATGTCATGTCAGCTAGCGCCAGCCTCAATGCGATGTACAGTACAACATTGACGAAACGGCAGCCAATCATGTACATACAGACAGTGTCAATCACCAAGTCGGTCACACACTCGTCAAAACGATTATCGTTTCACAGTTCTTTCAAAACAGTTTCCTGAAAGATTAACACTTATTTAAGTCAACCACAGTGTAACGAATATAACTGTAATTTATTTCACAAATTCATACTCACCAACTCTCATAAAACAGCAAAATATGGTGAAAATACGATTCTGCATTGACATTCACAGTCACAACGAATACCGGCGGCGATTTCGCATAGCATTATCGTGTGTACTAAATTATCAATCGCCTTTAACTTTCCGAAAATGACGTGGTGCGCATGTGTACAATATGGCTGACGTAGCGAGGAGACTGGTGCAGAAACATAGTTTAATGACAATAGTGCGTGTCCTAGCCACGAAGCCGAGTTTTCAGCTATTCAAAAGATGGGTTTTATTTTGTGTTGATAGAATGATCTTTGAGTAGTGAGGAGGAGGCATGGAGGGGAGTGTCTTGGTAGTTTTGGGGTAATACCACCACGCACTTCCCTCCGAAAAGGATTCCCCAAAAAACAATATTTGGAGAGATGACCCAACCACCCATGTCAATGATTCAAATTATGTAATTAAATTCGTTTCATCTGTATAAAACAAAAATTGCACGATTAAGTTTCAAAAAATTCCCTATTTCAATCAATCAGAAATATATTTCCAATAATATTCCTATGGGTTTTATTCATCGATAAACATGTATCAAGTTGCTGTATATAGATGAGGTGGGTTTTTTGTATCTTGGTATATTTACCCGAAGCATTAATCTGCCACTAACCGGTACTACGTAAAAAGTTTGTCAGATTATCAGTTTTGAATTTGATATACTTTCTTAGATGATAGGCCTCTTATTTTTGTTTAAAGGTAATACAAAGTTTTGGTAATATTTCAACAGGATTGGATTATTAACATTAAAATTTGCATAACCACTGTGAAATTTATAGTGTTAGAATAAGCAACTTTGAAAAAATTGGGCTCTAGAACGCTTAGGATTTCGAGAAATTGAAATACCAAATTTATCGGTGCTCGATCCGATAAATTTCAAATAGCGCCTATACGGCCATACAATGGTAGCTGCGACCATGAAAGTCTCGGAATATGCAGTTCTGATATATAATTTCCAAACGGGAATAGAAAATTGGTCCATTTTAGTCAAGAAACATTATTTTGAAGCTAAAGTAATATCAATCTTGAGAGGGAGCTATACAACATAACAAGTTTATTCACAATTTCACCACTTTAGACTCGAGTTCAACAGCGACAACGATCAATGAATATTTTGTAGAATCGCATATGTTTCAAATAATTATGTTCATTTGAAAAAAATTCATGACCTCATACCAAAACTTTGTATCACCTTGGTATATAATATAATG
Source organism: Strongylocentrotus droebachiensis (assembly GCA_035222895.1). Taxonomy (NCBI): domain Eukaryota; kingdom Metazoa; phylum Echinodermata; class Echinoidea; order Camarodonta; family Strongylocentrotidae; genus Strongylocentrotus; species Strongylocentrotus droebachiensis. The sequence goes on along the minus strand of JAVYIG010004290.1, from coordinate 47,312 downwards.
CAAGTTCTGTATCGCATAATATTAGGCAACCATCTTGTAATTCAAGAACACGAAATATCTGATGATTGCAATGCAAAAAGTAGGTTGTTGTCTGTTTTGTGTGGTTTTGAATAAATGAACTTGAACTTGAACTTGAAATTGACCAGGTGAGAGCGAATCCGACGCATTTAAACACTCAGTATTAATTAACGTGCACAAAGTGTGGACACCAACCTTCATTCTTCCATGACTGCTCGCCCCATCACAAAATGTACATATTTTCCCTCTCTCTATATTCTTTGGATTGATTACCCACCCCCATCTCTCTCTCTCTCTCTCTCTCTCTCTCTCTCTCTCTCCCTCTCTCTCTCTCTCTCTCTCTGATCGTCTCATTTTCGATTATCGTTTTGTCTACATGAATGTATGTCTCCCGTTATGTCATTGTCTGTAGGTGTTTTTTTATGTCTTATAGTTCTGCCCCATACTTTTATGTTGTCATATATAATGCTCGAATTGAGAAGAAATATATAAAAATCAAGATATGGTTTATATAAATGGGAAAGGAGGCATGCAAAGAAGAAAGTATGACTTGTACGACTTCCTTCTACATCCGCCTCCCCCTCCCAGCCTTATAGTTTCCTTGGTCATTCCATATTTTATTCAGTAAAGAAGATGCCCCCCCCCCCCCCAATTATATGTGCATATAATGCAGAAAGGGAGGAAGAGTGAGTGTGAGAGAAAGAGAGACACATAGAGAGAGGGAAAGAGAGACAGACAGACAGACAGACAGAGAGGGAGAGACAGACAGACAGACAGACAGACGGACAACCAGAGGGACAGACAGAGAGAGACAGAGAGAGACAGAGATCGAGATGGATGGATGGAGGGAGATAGAGAGTGAGAGGGGGGGGGGGGGGCAAACTCAAATATAAAGCAATAACAATTATCCTTCACATTTGAGATTCAAGATTTATCATCATCCTGCCCTGCATTTTTAGCTAAAATAACCAGATATCTGAATAACAAATACACCTGTACTACCAAAAGTCGCAAATACTTGCATATTTATATTAAAAACATGATAAACTTAACAAAAATGTTCAACCAATACATTATTGGTATCTGTAGGCTATTTTCAGTTTTTATTTGGACTTGAAAAGCATACTTTGAAAGTTTGAGTACCAAAAATATTATTGTTTAATACTTTCTAATGCACTTCCATGTAAATAAAAATAAACATCTCAATTAAATATTTCTTTATTGTGGATACTTTTGCAGAATTCTATTCAAGAATAGAATATTCAATTCAGGGTGTATATCTTTACTCTAAATACTCCAATTCTTTACACATCCATATACAGTAAATATAATTTAAATATATTCCAATTCTAGGCCTACATCTTAATTCTCACTATTTTCTTTACATTTCCAAATAAATTGAACATTCATTTCAGTTCAAGGCACATATCTTCTTTCACTTACAAAATTATTCAGAAATTGGTATCCTGATAGTACAAATTTATTACAACATATTGACATTATAATTCTATGATAAATGAACAGAAATGGACAGATAATTAGACATTCACTAATAATTATTGTAGCATAAGAGAATCAATAATATCAAAGTATCATAACATATTCTTCTCTTTAGAACAATGATATTCATGAAAGATATAAGAAACAAAATATTGACAGGAATAGTAGTCATACCAACTTCAATTTCTTATAATATTTTATCAATGAAATATACTAATAAGTTTGAAAATCGCTAAAGCAACAATGACATTATGCTTTCACAATATTTGTTACTTTCCAAATCTTATAATGCTAAATTGGGTTATCATCAGTATTCAAAAGTGCTAAACACTAAACTTCTTGGGAAAAAGAAAAATATAAAAGTGTCAACAATTTTGATATAATTCTTCTAGATATGAGGTATAGATTATGTTACAAATTGTGTGAGGTCTGTGTTTACTATCTGACCAGATTCTACTGGAGAAAGGAAAATAAATTTGCATATTTTTAGAATTGCAATGACATTTCAAATACTGTAAAGTTAAATTAAAATAGATGCATAGGGCCATAGCTAGTAGAGAGACAACTGTGTCATGCACGGCTCGACATATGCCTGGTCAAAGGTCAATTCATTGAGATAAAAGCAGTTCTCTCTCACTATGTCATCTCTATAACCTATGCCAAGCATTAACGGGATGTTAAGACCGGGGGGGGGGGGGGGGGGAATAATTGTGTGATAGCAATTTAAGGCCATTTAAAAGATAAGTTTAAAGAACTAAATTTTAAAGACAAAGCAGAATGGGACCACATGCGCCATGTAGGTGAAATTCTTTTAGAACTCACTCCCCATCTTCTTTTAACATTTCAATACACAACTTGATAGAAAATAGACAATTTTTACAAAAATGATGTACACAAAATTTATTTACATAATAAATGACTTTGAATTTTAAGTTACAGGTACGAATATTACAAAAAATGCTCTTGGGATGTCCTTGTTGACTTGCATGATGTAATAATGTTTCATCTCGTTCTCAATGATTTCCAAACTGAGAAGAGAGGGGGGACATGAGTAAAGTTTCACATTTCCCGGAGAAGAGCACATGATTTCCATCACAAAATGAGGTCCATTTACAATTTTTTTAAATAAATATTTTCCTCTGGTAATTAGTAGGCTTTCTGAACTGCTTCCAGGGCTTTGTGGCAGTGATCATCTAGCTTTCCGTCTCCTCCTGCATAAGACAGAGATTAAAAAGGGGATACAAATGTAAAATGCAACATTCAAAGTAGTCATCCGAAGAAAATTCATGACAACTGATATTTCTGGACAAATTATTTATTTATTTATTTATTTATTTATTTCTGATATTTATACAGGGTGGCACATATCACCAATTTGGTGGTCTTCCATGAGGCCCTGTTTGGTTATAATAAAAACAAATAACAGCATTTAAATAACAAAATAGATAAATACACAAGCATATTAACAGGTAAAATACAAATTAATTGGTATCCCCTTGAAATAACTGATCATTCACGAATCATATGGTTTGAAAGATTTTCTCTTGAAAAAATGAATAATTTGCTGAAAAAACATATAGATATCATGGAAAGGCGTAAAATGCAATTTTGTGGCTAGCTGTGTCTTGCACGTCACAAATCTTGACGCTCTACAGAGGACTGCTGAAGGCAGAAAATCTAGATCTCAAAATTAACATTTTTGAGAGATGATTACTGCGGGCCCCAAACATATTTTGAAGAGGGAAGTTGTTATATTTGATCAGTAAGGCTTTCCCTTTGCAATGAAATGAATTTTTCATCAATTTAAAACACTTTTGATTTTTCAGGTGACTACTTTCAGAGGTCGGGCCTATGGTCTTGAAAAATAAGGGTCCTTGGTTCAATACCAACAATTTAATAGTACTGCATTATCGTTTCCAAGAATAGCAGATAAAAATGAACATCTTGCATCACTGGATAAATGATTAAAACATTGCTATTGACTTGGAAGTAACAACCACATCAATGATGATTACGATTATGATAATGAAAATGACCACTCGATAAATAAAATCAATTCAACATTCAACAACAAGAAATAAAGGTGTTAGAAGGTTAAAATGTGGATAATCTCTTTACTTTTTCTTTGGTTTTCCCCCTATCTTTTCCTTTTTTTTCCTTCTTTTTTTGGACTAATTTATACATACAATAAGGTACAATAAGTATACGTGTTTTTTTAGATATGTATTTACGCTTCCTTTTCCTCATTTTTCTATCTTTTTACAATCAAATAATTTTTTTCAAAGGAGACTGCTCTTCTTTCAGGACTACAAACATAAACTTATTTAATAACATTATCCTTAGAATATACAACATGATGGAGGTATATTTAGAGACATTTACCATAATCAAGTTCCAGGATATCACAATTGTAAACCTGTTCCCCATTCACGATTAACTCAATGACATTCCAGTCTTTGATCTCTTCCAACTCCACAGTGTGACCGTTCTCCTCAAGAAGGGCTAGAGTGATATACAAGGAAAAAGGTCAAGATTAATTTGATTTGGTTTGATTTGATATGGTTTATTATAAAAAGAACATACTGGTTTTCAAAATAGCAGCCATACATGTAAGTCTGAAACAAATTAGATTTAAAACTTAAGAGAACCCGGTGTACTAAAAGTTGATTTGATAAGAATAAGATACAACAATGCACACACAAAAAGTGCCATTGAACAACAACATTGACACAGAAATGAAAACGACAGACCAGACAAAAGTAGATATAGAGACCATAGTAGATGTATAAAACTAAATTCAGGACTGAGATTCCTCCTTAATCATTTTATTCCAGACAGTAGGTCATGATAATCTCTTCCCATTGTTTTAATTATAGTAGAGAATCTACCGGTAGACCTTTTTAAATGAAAACAAAAGAGTTGATGGCTTCCTGAAAAATACAGGGTGGCAGAGCCACTACTCTTGGCATTGAGAAACTGTCTCTATTTTTGACAAATATTTTTGTCAAGATTTAATTAAAGGAGAAAGTCTCCCAATAACTTATATTTATTTAAATAAGGATCCCATTTAAAAAATAAAAGGATTTAGATCTACTTGGAGTTGTACTTGAATCAACTTCAAGTTGAAAATGTGATTTTTCTAATTTATGCTACGGTCTCAAAGGATCGTACGAACAATAATTTTGTATGAATCTCCCTTGTGTTTTAATTAAAATAAATTGTGTGAAAAAAATAAAATAACAACAAAGTAATAAACAAATTTTTTAAAAATTGGCAAAAACAAAACAGGTTAAACTCCAAAAGGCAAAACCAAATAACAAAAACTAGACCTCTAAACAAAATCAAAACAAAATGAGGCCTCTAAAATTCCCAACTTATTACGATTTTTAGAATTTAATAGGCAACAAATTAGAAGAAATAGAAAGAAAATGCGATTTTCAAATTTGAAACTAAATTGAAATGTGAGGGACAGATAACTAACAATATTTTGAACGTATGGGACTGCCTGAAAAAAGAATTACCTCGTAAACCACTCAGTCTTTGTGCTCTGTGAGCTGTTACTCCACAAGCGTGATATGGCCCATACCTAACCGTCACAACAGTGTTTTCAGGCATTTTAATAGCACAAACTCCAAAGTTGTTCTTCTTTATTTACAGCTAGCTGTGAAGTTTCCCAATATTTTTTTTATTTCTCGGCGTTGTTGTTGTCAACGGTGACGGTCAGATCAAAATTCTATATAGCGCCATCTGATGGCGTAAATAAGCACGTCTTTCACCGAGCTAGCTAGCTCTATAATACAATTGCCTCTTTTTACATAAGAAAAGTGCCACTTTTACTTTGACAAGTGCTCCTATTCATTTATAAAGATACCTCTTCCCCTTCCCACCTCTGATAAGTGCCCCCTTTTATTTTGACATGTACCCCTTTTCCTTTGACAAGTTCCAGTTTTCCTTTGCAATAAGTGTCCATTTTCCATTCTCATAAGTGCCTTTTTTAATCTCTAGTAAGTTGCCTTTTTCAGGTATGAGAACCCCCCCCCCCTTTCACTTTTGATAAGCGCCCCCTTCACCTATGACAATTGTCCAATTCAAATCTGAAAGGCTCCCCTTTTTTGACAAGTTCCCCCTTCTTTTGTAAAAAGTGCCACTTCCCCCTTTTAATAACTACCCATTTTTAACTTAGATAAGCGCACCTTATATTTTCACATGTGCCCCCTTTCCCTTCTCATAAATGCCTCTTTTCATCTATGACAATAATTCCTTTTCATTCTCATAAGTGCCTCTTTTCATGTATGGTCAGTGCCCCTTTTCAGATGCGATAAGTGCCTCTTTTCGCCTCTGATAAATACTCTTTTAACAATGATATGTGCCCTTTTTTCCTTTCTAATAAGGAACCTATCCCTTTTTCATAAATGCCCATTTTCACTTCTTATACATGCCCCTATCAAAATTTGACGGGTGCCTCTTTTCCGTCGACAAATGCCCATTTCCCATTCTCATAATATTCCTTTTCATCCCTGGTGCATACTTTTTTTTTTAGGTGTAAGAAGTGCCCCATTTTCACCTCTGATAATTAGCCTTTGTACTTTGACACGTGCTCCTTTTCTTTTCTAATAAGTGTTTTAACCCTTTCGATAAGTGTCCCCGTTTCCTCTCATCATTAAACGCGCCCTAATTTCAAGCGAATAAGAGCTATTTCCACCAAAGTATGATGCTTATCTTATATGATGTATAAAGAGAAACAAATATTGAATTCATCCCTGATAATGTAATCACCATATAGGGGTATATACCAATGCATACAAAATTGTATATTTTCGCTTTGAGATTTCCCTTTTTTCCAAAAAGTGCCCTTGTTGTTGGTGCCCCCACACTTTGGAAGTCGCTCCGCCGCCTCTGCCGCAAATCATCGCAACTTTTCGCACGAATGCAGCAGCTTGAGAAGGGAATTTCTATTTTCTATCATTTTTGACAGATTTCATGTGTATTCTTGAAATAAAAGTGAGAATATTTTTTGTTTAAGGGTCATTGTTATTATTGTAAAGCTCTTCCGAACTACTGAGCCATCACAAGCTGGTGTGAAAACTTTGAGGATTTTATTCACATATCAATTCCTTCGCGCTCCTTTTGGGAGATCAACCGACCCGCGCGCATTTTATATTACATGACATATGGTAAAATTCTCGACATCATTTTACACTTTTCTTTACCATTAAAAATCGAAATTGAGAATAATATCCTCAATCGAGATATGAGAAGAAGGAAACATTTCCTTTACATTCCATGTAAAACCATGCCCTTACTTGAAAAAAAACCTCCGTCACTTTGACGTTGAACTTTACAATCCATTTAAAAAAAATTACTCTCTCATACACAATGTCAATGGATCGGTCGCACTGTGCTCGATTGCCTTTCAATAAACCAATCTTTAACTTTGCAGCAACGCGTTTTGCGTCAAATTTGTAAATCCTCAATCACAGACAATGACATATGATACGTAAGCTTTTCATACATATAAATTTCATTTTGATTGATTCATTTTTAGCTCCGTCAATTTTCATGTCAAATCATGCTTCATGTCCCATTTTAGAAGCCCGACCCAGGGTTTTGTGCCAGCTAGCCCTGTATGCATGTACGTAATGCTATGCATACACATATAACTGAACATGCATTTAGTACATGTACACACGCAGCGCAGCGCGTACGAGCGCACTGCACTACATTTCATTGGGTCAGTACCATTATGAAAATAGGGGAACAATGAGTGGGATGGGTTTAGTGCCGTCACAATAAACTTGCGCATTACACGCGTACGTATAATTAGAGCAATTTATGCACCCCCAAGAAATAATGAATACAGCCCGACCTCTCTACACACAGAACTGCACAGATACCGCACAGTCCGGTCAAGGCGGTACGCGTAGCGTTAAACTGCCAAATTTACAGAAATTGTGAGGAGCGCTTTTGCTATGAAAGGAATTGATATGGGGGGCATAGGAGGCACGTGCCCCCCCCCCCCCCCCCCAAGTAAAAAAGGGGGAAGGGGGAAAGAAAAGGAGAAAAGGGAGGGGGAAAGAAAAAGAAGAGGAAAATAAAGAGGACACTTTTTTGGGGGTCTCGAAATTTGAAAATTTGACATTTTTCTCCATGGGGGGGGGGGGGGGGTAGGTCACCTTTTTAAGGTCATCCATTGGCTTTTTTTTAATTATTTTTTTAAAAATTTAAACAAAAACAAAAACAAACAAACCATAAAGGGGGGTTTGCTCCAAAATACACGTATTCAAAAATCTGAAGGGGGGGGGGGGTTAACCTCACCCCCCCCCCCCCCCTGCGTACGCGCCTGACATAATTATGATCATGATATATGCAATCTTTAGTTATTCCACATGTGATATCACCTTACTTAACTTTGCACGAAATGATAACTACATATTTATTATAAGATACCATGTGATGCAAGAATATAATGTTTTATGTGAAAAGATATGATATGAATATGATATAATAATTATTATGATATCGTATCATATGAAAATATACGATGTGATATAGTAATGATGTGACAAGGTATGATTATGATAACAACAATATCTGATTATACAGTAGGCTTGCGGTTGCACCATGTGAGAGAGAGTGGGGATTGAGGAGTCCTGAAAAAGACTCTCGGTAATCTTTCTTGAGGGTGTATAGTCCTGAAAAAGAATGTTGGTTATCTTTCTTAGCTTATAGTTTAAGGAGAACTATAGACGGATAGTCAACCTATTCAAAACGTCGAGCCACTCCCGCCACCCATCCTCTCCAACCGGCGCTTTATAGTTCGCTATAGTTCTCCATATAAGCTAAGAAAGATAACCAACAGTCCTTTTCAGGACTACACACCCTCAAGAAAGATTACCGAGAGTCCTTTTCAGGACTCCTCAATCCAGTGGCGGATCCAGAGAGGGGGGGGGGGGCACCAAAAAAAAAGTGTTCCTTCCCCCCTCCCATGCCATTGACCGAAATATCTGACGACGTAATTTTCCAATTTCCGGGGCAAAAAAAATATAAAAAATAATAAATGTGCTCATCTGATCGTGATTAAATACCTTATAACCTCTGAGCTTCCGGGGCTCTGCCCCCTGGATTTTACCTACGGCCCAAAGTCAGGCACCTGGATGCTCATCTGACGGTAACTTAATGCCTAAAACCCATGAGCTCCTGGGGGCTCCGCCCCTGGATTTTACCTACGGCCCAAAGTCAGGCACCTGGATGCTCATCTGATGGCAATTTAATGCCTAAAACCCCTGAGTTCCTGGGGACTCCGTCCCCTGGACCCCACACCAATTAGTGACCTACTAGTGCCACAAATAAGGTATACAAAAAAAATGCTCATCTGACCGTAATTTATAATAATAATAATAATAATAATCCACCCAATAATATTATTGATCGTGAGCCCGGCAGCCACTGAGCAGCGCCAGATCGACGTTGCTCTATCCCTTATTATTGCCCAAAACCCCTGAGCTTCCGGGGGCTCCGCCCCCTGCACCCGACACCAATTTGTGTCCTGCCAGTGTCACAAATAAGGTATAAAAATATGCTCATCTGACTGTATTTTATTGCCCAAAACCCCTGACCTTCCGGGGGCTCCGCCCCCTGGACCCCAGGCCAATTCGTGACTGGCCAGTGTCACAAATAAGGTATAAAAATATGCTCATCTGACGATAATTTAATGTACAAAACCCCTGACCTTCCGGGGGCTCCGCCCCCTGAAGCCCAGGCCAATTCGTGGCCGGCTAGTGTCACAAATAAGGTATACAAATATGCTTATCTGACGATAATTTAATGTTTAAAACCCCTGAGCTTCTGGGAGCTCCGCTCCCTGGACCCAAAACCAATGTGTGTCCTGCAAGTGTCACAAATAAGGTATCAAAGTATGCTCATCTGACCGTAATTTATTGCCCAAAATCCCTGAGCTTCCGGAGGCTTCGCCCCCTGGACCCCACGTCAATTCGTGAATTGCCAGTGTCACAAATAAGGTATCAAATTATGCTCATCGGACGGTAATTTAATGTATAAGACCCCTGAGCTTCTGGGCGCTCTTCCCCCTGGACGCCACACCAATTTGTGTGCTGCCAGTGTCACAAATTAATAAGGTATCAAAATATGCTAATCTGACAGTAGTCAGTGTATAAGCCCCCTGAGCTTATGGGGCTCCACCCCTTGACCCCGCCGATCGAGAAATGTTCAGCGGGGCCTGCATGTAAGAGTGGGTTGATGGGGATTTTTTTGTTGGTCTACCCCCCCCCCCCCCCCTCCCAAACGTTTTTGCCACTGCCGGTGTCACCATTACGTACCAATATTTGGCTCGCATAATTTCAAATTTGGCCCCCCCCCCCCCCCCCCCACCTAAGAAATCCTGGATCCGCGCCTGATGTCTAAATCCCCTTCAACATGAACAATATTTGACTCTAGGCAGACCTGCAGTGAAAACGAGTGATTGTACATTACGATAAAGAAGACGGCTTTTAACAAATCATAATGAAGACGCCAGTCACATCTTATTCGAGCAAACAAAGTTATTGAAACCAACTTTGCTTGAGATGATAAACCTAGAAATGGGCACGCTTTTCTTGATCTAATCAGGGATATGAGAGTTATCTAATTACAATTATAATGATAGGGTTAAACGCCGATGATCACTTTAGCGTGACAACTTGAAACCGTTGACCTCCGACTTTGATGTCCCATCATGAAAACTCATGAGTATTCCTCCCTTGAGATTAATTGTAGTTAATTACAGTAAAAAAAAAATTGTTTGATTAATGTCAACTCGATTCGTTCTTAAAATAAAAGGCCGGAAGACCAGTTATGGTCATGCGATTGCATTGTGAAAGAAACATTGTGAAATCGATCAGAAAAGGTTGATCATCTAGCATAGATGTACTGCAAGGTTCTGGAATCATCAAAATGATAAGAAATTTGGCCAAGTCTTCATAAAGTTAGAATCACTGTATACACAGAAAGATGTATATGGACTACAAACACGTGCGCGACACGTGCATTATTTTGTTCAGTTCAGTTAAGTTCATTTTATTCAAAACCACACAAAGCATGATAATCTGTTACATAAAAATGAGACTGGTAATTATCTCTTAACAGGCAAGAGATACACTAATTTACCAAATATATCAATTAGTTTGATTGTGGAGTGATATCTGGTTCACCCCGAAAAGAAGGAAATGGGATTTCCCCCTCATTTGCACACAACATAAGTGCAATGTAACTCCATTTTGGGCTGACATTATGGTCACAAAATCCCATGTGACTTTGAGGGTGACATGTGGTCACAAACTTGGTAAGTAGAAAATTGTATAGAAATTCTTAACTGTGATAAAATAAGCAAATACAATTGTATCAATACAAGAAGAAGTAGAAGAAGAAGATGAAGAAGAAGGAGGAGAAGAAGAAGATGAAGAAGAAGGAGGAGAAGAAGAAGAAGAAGAAGAAGAAGAAGAAGAAGAAGAAGAAGAAGAAGAAGAGGAAGAGGAGGAAGAAGAAGAAGAAGAAGAAGAAGAAGAAGAAGAAGAAGAAGAAGAAGAAGAGGAAGAGGAGGAAGAAGAAGAAGAAGAGGAAGAGGAGGAAGAAGAAGAAGAAGAAGAAGAAGAAGAAGAAGAAGAAGAAGAAGAAGAATGTGACGTGTTGATAAATATGGTCATAATTATTAACCACTTATTTAAGTCAATAGCGGGTCAGAAGACCCACATTACCGTTATGCTTGGCCGCTCCTCTGACATACCTAATGAAAGGTATAATGTATTTAGCATGACCACAATGCTAATTACAACAACAAAAACCAGAAGAAATTTCTTATAAATGGAGGAGGTTTCTCCCATTGTAATCACATCAATTGGCATTCCAGAAGAGAACCAAGATCAGAGGTTAAAGCTAACAGACCATCCTTCAGGTAAGATGAAGCTTACATATTTTGCACGATCTTTATGACTTGAGTGTGCAGTTTTCTTCAATGCTAATGTAATAGGGCATCACTATAGCATCATTTAACTCGTGTTTAGAATTGCAAGAATGACAAAAGCTTCGTTGATTATTTATAATCTTTAAGTCATACGTTCAATAGAGAAAATATGTTACTGATGGTATACCTAAAGCATCGACCATTGACTTTCCATCGTGATGGTTTGTAATGCTTTGACAAAGAGATAATAAATACCGGAAACAACAACAGAGAGAAGGATTTTTATTTATTATGAACCATTTTCTCACGCTTAAGGATGATTTGTGGAATTTTGAATTAATTAATTTTATTCCCGTACTTTCTTCTACAAGCTAGTCTGCGAGAAAAAAAAACCTGTGTGCTGGACTGAAAACAAAAATGGATCGCTCTTTTGGGATTCGTTTAAAAACAAATTATATATTATATGACCAATGATGCACAAAATGGTTATTGAAGGGCTTGGACATAATAGTATTAGTTTTTCTACTGACTCTTGTAGACTGATACTGCATTTAAAAACGACGAATGTCAAATACTTTATCATCGTATATGCGTGGTGTTTTTTTTCAGACGCTAACAACAACCATGGCATCCAAAGTTCTAATCGTTTTCCTGGCCATGATCGTAGTCACAATGGCCATGCTGGAGTTCGAAGACGACTTCGGAGACGAGCAGATAGCAGCCGACATGGAGTTCATCAAGCGCGATCCATTTATGCAAGATTTCTTCTTGGCTGAGAAGCGGGGCAGGAGCATGAAGAAGTACAAAAGTGAGTATAATACTACCACGATCACAAACATGTTCTGCCTATGGGCAATCTCAGTACCCTATTGTATGTCTCATAGAAATCATGTTTGGTAACGTAGTACGTCATCGTCATACACTATGAATATGACGGACAAAGAAAGAGGACAAATATACAGTTCCTCATGGTAGACAAAGGAACATCCCTTCACTGCTATTATGTAAAAAAAATGTAAAAACAGGTGTCCCATGCATATTGATTGACCTGTTCTACAAATTTGTACATAATAGCAGTGAAGGGATGTTCCTTTGTCTGCCACAGCAATTGTCGGGGGTAGAATGCGGAACTGTATATTTTGTCCTCTTTCTTTGTCCGTCATGTTCATAGTGATATTCGCACATCTAAAAAATGACGCGTTCAAGGCCATTGAGAGCCATTTCAGTACCCACTTAGTATTACATCGACTGTAAAAATCATTATTAAGGTAACGTGTGTAATTGCCAATATTCTTAAATTTCTATAAGTTTCTTTAATCATTAAGCTTAGTAAAAGCTAATCATTCGATCTTAGCCCTTGACAATTCTTAATGATCTCAACCTTTGTCCAATTTTGCTCTAAGTTTTACTATTAATTTTTGGATACTTCTTCATTTAGGAGGAATCCACATAATAGTTATAAAGGACCCTTTTACTTTTATACCCATCCCTTAGAGATGTTTAATTTTATTTTTATTTATTTTATTTATTTATTTCTGATCTTTTGACAGGGTAGCCCATTCACCAGCAAGTAGTGGTCTTCCATGGGGCCCTGAATGAACATATTTACATCGTTTATAACATTTATACAGAACAGTTACAAAAATAATACTCGTTTGCAAAATTAACATATATCATTAACCTAGTAAGCAGTAATGTCAATAGGAAAATATTAATTAAGTCGCAATTATGTGAATAAGACATGTAAATATTACAGAACATGCACGTAGTGTATGTACGGCTGAGCCATTCACAAATTACAACTTTGTTTAAACAATCTCCTAAATGAATTGACAGAGGAAGCCGTTCTCAACGAATTATCTAGCTTATTCCATTCAAATATGGAAGAAACAATTGGGCTACACTTATAACAATCAGTGTGAAATCTAGGCACACGTAAACATCCACTGTCTATTTGCCTTGTATGATGCTCATGTACATCATTAGGATTGATTAAGCCTACCTGAAGGTAAGAGGGTGCTAAGTTATGAACGCATTTATATATCATCATAACGCGACTTAACTCAAACCGCTTGTCTAGTGTCATCCATTTAAGACTTGTGAACAAATCAGCCGACGGTGTGTCATATGTCTTGTTCAATATTATTCTTGCGGCCCTCTTTTGAATTTTTTGCAGCTTAGTTGTATGAGAATGAAATCGGTTCGACCATACAACAGAGCAGTAATCTAATCGTGGCAACACTAGACTGTTATAAAGTAACTTTAAGGATTTTTGAGGCAAAAAACTCTTTGCTCTCTTTATCATGCTAATGTTTTTCTGGGTAAGTTTACTTACGTTTTCGATTTGTTTAGACCATTTCAATTCTTCATCTATCAAAAGTCCTAAGCATTTGGTGAATTGAACTCTTTTGATCAAATTGCCGTTTAATGAAATGGTGAAAGATTCAATTTTCTTGAGATTAGCAGGAGAGCCTATTAACATGACACAAGTTTTTTCAGTGTTAAGAACAAGACGATTTTCCTTAATCCATGCCATGACTCTGTTTAACGCAACAGTTAATTTTTCTTCCACAACAGTTGCATCATTTGCACTGACGGTAAGTGTCGTATCGTCAGCATACATATCTATGATACCTTCAGGAGTACATTCAGGTAGACTATTAACATATATTGAAAATAAAAGGGGACCAAGAATTGAACCTTGTGGCACACCTAATTTGATGGTTGATGGATGCGACTTGGCTCCTTTGAATTGGGTCACTTGTTGTCGATCCCCTAAATATGATTTGAACCAATAAATAGTCCTATTACTACAACCTATACAAGCTAGTTTATGTAGAAGTAGCTCATGGTCAACAGTATCAAAAGCCTTACGAAGATCTATGAAGGCAACTCCAGAAATTTCTTTGTTATCAATATTCAACGACCATTGATTTACAAGTTTTGCAAGGGCAGTAGCTGTTGAATGTTTAGGTCTAAAACCAGACTGATTAGGGTGTAATAATTTATTCACGTCCAAGAATTCACTGAGTTGTTGGTGGACGGCCCTTTCTATAATTTTACTCACGATAGGTAATATCGAAATGGGACGGTAATTATTCAAAGAAGAAATATCTCCAGATTTGAATATTGGTACTACCCGAGCCTTTTTCCATTCACGTGGAACAACTCCTGTAGACAGGGATTTGTTAATGATATCACAAAGAGACTCTGCGATAACATTCTTCGTCATCTTTAAAAGTTTACAGCTGATGTGATCTTCACCAGTTGCTTTATCTATACTCAGATTATCAATCTGTTTCAATACAAAATCCTCAGTAATCAAATTCAAATTAAATTGCGAATGAGTTGGACCAATATTATTGTCCTCGTCTACTCTCAGTTGAGACTTATTCCTTCGCAGGTCCTTTGTAATCTTAGTAGCATTAGAAATGAAAAAGTCATTAAAAGCTTCAGCAATATTTGCATTAATGAACTTTCAATTTTCGTCTCTCGGGGAATCACCATGGTCGTACTTTTTTCCGTTAAAATATTGATTTCTGACAAAATGTGACGATGACAGCGTTAATGATGGTTACAAAGGGATTTGTGAATCTTCCCATATTTACGCAGTACGTGTCATTCATAACATATTCGAGGATATATTGTTCTATCTATCTAAGTATCTTCTCCCGGTTCGGAGGTTGATTGCAACATCTCTCCATTTCACTCTATCTTCTGCCATTCTAGTGCACTCATGCAGTTTTAGTCCACTCCAGTTCTTGACATTCTCTTCCCAGTTGATTCTGGGTCTCAATCTAGGTCTACTTCTGTCCACTCTTCCTTCCAATACATTCTTTAGGAGCTTTGGTGCCTTTTAATATGACCAAAGTATTTGATTTTTCTCTTCTTAACTAATCCTACTACTAGTGCAATTTGTTTACGCCCTGCCATGTGCAGTATCTCTTTGTTGGTTTTCATTCGTTTCCAGGATATTTTCATCATTCTTCTGTAGATCCACATTTCAAAAGATGCTATTCTATTTTCCATGGCCTTGTTTATTGTCCATGTTTCTGCCCCATACAATAGGACAGACAGATTATAATGTTGCTGGAATGTTATTTACAAAAACAGTAAAGCACATATTATATTGACTTCGGATTCATTTCTTCTTCTTTTACGATTTACATGACTGTGTGATAGCAGTAATACTGTAGTGATAAACACATAATGTGGATTATCTTTCCCAAAAAAATTATTATTGATTTTTTTTCTTATTCAAACAACGCAAATAAGATTCATATTGTATGGAAATTAAAAACGACTTTTATCATTAAAAAAATTACCAACAAATTCAATTTTGCAAAGCGTGTCATAATACATGATTCATAATACTACATTCGAGAACAAAATAAAGGAATCAGGTCAA
This sequence comes from Strongylocentrotus droebachiensis, assembly GCA_035222895.1. NCBI lineage: Eukaryota > Metazoa > Echinodermata > Echinoidea > Camarodonta > Strongylocentrotidae > Strongylocentrotus > Strongylocentrotus droebachiensis. The sequence continues at coordinate 31,431 of JAVYIG010004290.1, read as the reverse complement.
TTATATTGTTCATAATTATAAGTAACATAGATCAAGAGAGAATAGTTTTGAAATCGACAGTACCGGTAGTGCAGTAGGCATACATTTGCATCAGTGAAAAATTATGATAACAAATCAATATGTAGAATAGTTTTCACAACAGTCATTTTCAAGCTATTGCTTGTTATATCTTTATTTATAAACTTTTATATATGTATTTATTTTATGTACAGTTTGCCCTACTCAGGCCAATCCTACCCAGGAATGTTGGTGCACAAGAAGAAAGAACAAGTTCCTCTTCTGCACCGGTAATTCCTTTTTATCATATAGTATAATTATCAACATACGTTGCAAGAGATAGAGAACAATTACCGTCTATACTATAATGTTTTATTTAAGATATAAATATGCAACAATGTTTTTTTCACTAAACGATAAAGCAAAGCATAACAAAACCAACAAACCATACATTCATCACGAGGATACCAAATACTTTATATATATGTTTATATTATGTTCTTACTTATTCTTTGTCGCTGTTATGAGTTTATGTTCATGATTTTGTTATCATTGTTTTTTTGTTTTTTTAATGTTACTCATTATGTTTAACTGGGCCTCGTGGAAGACCACCATTATTGGCCATAGTGAGTCAGCGTTTCTAAATATTAGAAATCAATCAATCAATCAATCAATCAATCAATCAATCAATCAATTAATCAATCAATCAATAAATCAATCAATCAATCCGCACTCGGGTTGAGGCTATACGTCTCTCGTATAAAGCCGCCATGCTGAGTACGATAGATTAATAAACAAACGCAATAAGAGCAGATAGATCTACGGTATAAACGAATGAAAACATGCATCATTTCTTTTATACGCCACTCCTAGAACCTTGTTATTTAATGTATACATTATTAATTTAATATTGTTTTGTTTCATTATCGCTGCAAACTATAAAACAGAGACATGTGCACTTAGCGTACATAGAGATCAGTGAAGAGGTACTTCAAACTATTGCACGCTTTTGAAAAAATGGAATAATCTCAGTAAATGTGACACGTGACCGCGTTTGACCAATCATTTTGATAAAGATCTAAGAGTGGGTTGCATACCAAATGATAATTAAGGTTGTTGACCTTGAAAGTTTCTTCAACTGTTACTTCAAATCCTTCTGTAATCATGTTAAAGGATAGGAATGGATGTCCTTTCTTTCTCAACAGAAGTCATTTTGAATCCTTTTATCCCATTTATTTCACAGAACAAGGCAAGGGAAATATCTAAATCATAGGAACAGAAGGAGAATCCCAAGACGTGCTGCGTGTAAAAGAAAGTTGAACTGCCATCCATGTTTAATGACCTACACTTGTTTTCTGATTATGATGTAATTGTAGAATAAATTTCATTAAATGTCTTCATCTGCAGATGATTTGTAAAAGAAATACAAGATGCAAGTCTGATATTTTTCATGTGTCTGTTAGCAAACTTAAAGATGAATATGTTAAAAGCCACTTTAGATATAATAAGGACTTAATAACACATGCTCTGCATGGTGAAATTTGTTTCTAAGTCAATTCCCCTATCATTTAGTGAACCACCTAACTTGAACACTAAACCAAATACCAACCACAAACAATGAATTACCCCAAACTCACAACCAAAGCTATAATTTACGAAATGGGGCATAATTCACCAGTGCGAATGTCACATTGGCAGAATAAATGAGGACAAGAGAAAAGAAAAAGAAACAGATAAATGGAGATAAATAGAAATCATTTTCGCAATATGCGATACGTCATTGTTCGAGCAAGGCTATTAATAACACCTTATGCTGATTTTTTTCGAAAGTCTTTGTGATCGTGTTTAACTGAGGTCATGGTGAAATAGTATTTGATGAGTATGTTAGGATATGAAAAGAAGTGACATGGAATTAAGAGAGCGAAAATATCGTAGAGCGTGAGTGAGAATGGGGTGAGAGTTTGGGCAGATGTGTGTGTGTGTGTGTGTGTGTGTGTGCGTGTGTGTGTATGGGTGTTAAAATACAGCGCATAATGTGGATAAAACATCTTTTATATGGAGAGAAAAATTTGGGATGGAAATTGTTTTTTGATCATTGCTTACAGTTTGTGGGTGGTAGATTTTATTTTGTTATGTGATTATGATTTAAAAAAGATTAAACTCGTTTTAGATATTCCATCATACTATATGGAAATGTTGCAAGCATGGCAAGAGACAAGTAATTTAAGATATTTGGAGGGTTATATTAATCCAATTATTTTTAATAATCGGAATATATGTATAAATGGAAAAACTATATTTGATAGATACTTGTTTGAAAGAGGGATTGTTTAACTGAATCACTTGGTTAAGAAAGGTCATGTTAAGTCTATTAAATATTTTATGAACCTCATTAGAAAACAACGAGAACTTCAATTTAAAGTATTGCATGGAGCCATATATACTAATGAGCATCTTCATAGATTTGGTTTTGTTGGTGATAATTTATGTTCGTTTTGTAAGCAGGAAATAGAAACATAGAAACATTTATTTTTATCTTGCGGGAGCGTTCAAAGGATATGGCAGGCTTTAGTACAACTTTTTGAGTTAGATGAAATTAAAGATTTAGAATGACGAGATATATTTGTTGGGTTGGCGGTAGTTCATATAGAATAAAAATGTGAAATACTATAATTTTCATGGTGAAGTATGTTACATTTATGTCAAGATCGGGGGGGGGGGCGAGTACCAACTTTAGACAAGATGAAAAAAAGCGTTTTTGAGTATAGGGATGAGGAAAAGGAAATAGCCATTAGAATGGGAAAGCTGGGATCACATTTCTTAAAGTGGGAGCAACTTAAGATTAATTAAGATTTGTTTTCTTCTCCACCGTGAGCTTGTTAAAATTGTAACTCTATTTTGCAGCCTGGTTAATCTACTTATTTAGTATATTTTTCTTGAGTTGAGAATGTTAAGCAGACATCCACTGAGTAAGTAGTGTTTGTGTGGGGGGGTGGGTGCAGTGGCGGATCCAGGGGGGCCGGGGGGGCCCGGGCCCCCCTGGGAAAAAAAAGGAAAAAAGAGAAGGAAAAAAAAAAGGGGAAAAAAAAGGAGAACAAAAAGAAGGGAAAAAAAAAAGGAGGAAACAAAAAGAGAGAGAGAGAGAGAAGGAAAAGAAGGGAAAGAAAGAAGAGGAATATATATATTTAATATTTCAATAATGTTTTATTGATACGACATATTGGCATAGGTCTGTAATTCTTTAAAAAAGAAAAGATTATCCTTGTTGGGTTTGAAAATTAATGTGATAACCATTTGTGTTTTACCAGCAGACAGTTCGGATTTACAAAAGCATGATTTAGGGCCGATAGTAAGGGAGCAGAAACAGTTTCACGGAATCTGACAAAGAATTCCTTTTTTGAGGCCATCGTTACCTGGCAGGGGCGTCAATACTTTTTTAAATGTGGGGGGGGGGGGACACAATTGGGTAAAAAATGAAGTGGCGCTAATTCGCCTCGTTTCGCGATTACGCGGACAGGGGTTGTCTGAGGGGGACGCTGCCCCCCTCAGAAATTGAGAGAAAATTGAATTGTCAAACTCATCTGGCGCGATTTGGTGCATACTTTCTAGTAATATTTGAATGAAAGTCATTGACTAGATTCCAATGGATTTTTTTTTCTGAAAGGGGAATAGCTTATGTCACTATTAAAAAGACTCGGAGACATTATTTGCAGTATACAACTACTTGCTTTATTATTGTAATTATTATGTGAAATGATTCTATGGAGTCAGGGGCGGATCTAGCTTTTTGCTAAGGGGGGGGTTTGACCAAAATAATGACGATGCGGAGCATCGTCCACGAGCCGCGAAGCGGCGAGCCGATTTTTTTTGGGGTGTTTATTTGAACCCCGTAAATGATGTTTTCCTGGCATCTATTAACACAATGGAGACCATAAAAAGCAGTGCATGATAACGTCTTTTTAAATCAAGAAACAGTTTAATACACAGTTATATCCAGAGTTATCATGTGTTTGGTTAAGTTACCAGATGAGTTAAATATCTTCTCACAATATTTGCACTTGAAAGGGTTTCTCTCTACAGCGTGCGTTCTTTTTTCTTTCTTTTTTTCTTTTTTTTTTTCCTTTTTTTTTTTTTTTTTTTTGGGGCCGCCCAAGGGGGGGGGGGGGGTTTTAACCAAAGAGATTCGATCATACACAGTATTAACCCCCTAAACCCCCCCCGTAGATCCGCGCCTGGGAGTATCTTGATAACAACAGTTAGGTTTGAAATTAGTTACTACATGTACCTGTCTTGTTATTCATTATCACTCACATAACATTTTAGTACACTGTTTTGGTATATTTTAAGATATTTTCACTTTCGTGAAATATTGAGTGTTCATCCATTGTGACACTGAGGAAGACAACAAAAAAGGCAACTTTTAAGTCATGGCTGTAATTTAAAAAAATGAAATTATATAGAATAATATGAAGTATAAATAAAATGGATGTAATTGAATAATAAGTGAGCATCTACATATTGAATATTAGGATAACTCTGAAAAAAATCTCACAATAATAAACAAGATAACATTCCATTTACCATGCCGGTTAGAATGATAGCATTCCATTTATCATTAATTAAATGTCTACAAAATGCTAAAGTTTACCTTATATTAATGATAAAGAAAAAACATCTTCAGTTTACACATCTTAACTTGAAGTAGAGAGATTGACATATCTCCTGATTATAGTGAATCCAAAATATCAGTAAGTCGACATTTTTCAAACTCGGCGATATGTTTCATACTTGAAATCGCGGAGTTTGTGGTAGACAATGATTAACCAAAGTGGCTAGAATACTATGGTTTAACAGCTGCTGAGCACCATTTTGTAGCAAGCTCAAAACATTCGATCAGAAATAACTCGGAAGTTGCGGGCTATACGATTCAAGAATATAGTTTGTCCTGTTTGTTAGTAATCCTTACCATACACCTTATTAAATTATGTTTTGAAAAAACTAAATTCAAAGTGAAAGTATATTTAAATATAATCCCTTCAGATCTTTACACATCTTTTCTTAGATTACACATTTCAATTATCGTTTTAATTTTTCGAATAAAATATAGGCCTACACTTTAAAATGTCAGTGCATTACTGTACTGGTGTCAGCCAAGGGTAAATGAAAGTCCATGAACAATGAACTCACTAACAATAAGCCCCTTATGCTAAGTTCACACCGACGCCGAATAATGATGGCGCATTAAATCGGCGAGCAAAGCGGCGGCAAAGCGGCGGCAAAGCGGCGGCAAAGCGTAACAAAGCTTAATTAAAGCGTAAAGACCGTAATAGAGCGTGAGAAAGCTTTGAGCAATTCGGGGCATTCGGCAAGAGCGCCAATTTTTTTTAAACTGTTTAAAAATTTGAGGCGATCTGTCACGAATTGCGTAAAGCGGGGAGAGCGTATTAAAGCTTATCAAAGCGTCACAAAGCTTATCAAAGTTTTGCTCAAAGCGTAGGAAAGCTTAACAGAGTTTAATTTTTTGGCGCTCTTGCCGGTTATTATTGGTGCCATATGGTGATATGATGCAAACCCTTAGATAGCCTTTGACTGTATTTTGACCAGGGGCGGATCCAGCCGGCGGCAGGGAAAAAATCGCACCCCTTCCCCTCCCCCCCCCCCCCCCCCCAACCCCCACTTGAGCACCAGGGGAGGGGGCCCATCTCCCAAAAAAGAGTAAAATTTACGTGTTTTTACACTTTTTTTTTTTTTGGCTCCGCCATTGATTCTGACTGTCGGGCATTTTAAACCCCAAACACCCGCACTGTACAAAATCCACGACTGCAGCAAACCTGCTTCAGATCGCGAGACCAAGTTTGCAAAAAATGATAGCACCTATTACTTGACGCGGCTAGCAAGTTCTCAAGTACTTACTTACAGCAGCAGCTTCGGAAATAGCGTGTTGTTGTGAAAAATCTCAGCGACACAAAGTATCTTTCAGTATTATTCATAAATGTCACATTCAGTTACTATTGTTACGAATATAAATTGTAGGCTAAATGAAAGTATAAGATTTAGAAATATCGACTTTAAAGATTTGTTAATATAATGTTGAAACAACCTCATTAACCCCATTATTGAATTAACAAAATGTCGGATATAAATACAGTATGTTGGTTGTTGTTCTATGTTTATTTTGCCACATAAATATAGGACATACATGACATATTCATAATTCCTGCAAATTAACTCTATAGAATTTTATGTTGGCTGCTAAAGGGACATAATTATTATCTTTAATGACGTGTCTACTTTTTATTCCAGATCCAAAATATCGACAGCAAAAAGGAATCTTGTAGGTGGAAAACGTGCATTCGAGTTTAACGGACGACTTTATACCTGGCTTGTGTAAGTTGTTGTCGGATTATTATGGTGTTTGATATAAAGGTGATACAATTAATGTGCAATAATCATGATACACCTACCGTCGCTTATAGCTTTCAGGAGCACGTATCCAGTATTTTGTCTCCGTGTATTTCACAATTTGGTCTGCAATGACCTTTATCTGCTTATGTTCAGACTGCAACCGTGAACTGACTTAATTCCGTCGATGTAGGAGTGCTTATTTAAAAATGTACAAAGTGGGACCTCTTCATGTTTTGAAGATCTGTGTATATTCGGGGTCATTTGGGACATGTGCTAACCGTGAAGTGGTCTATTTCTCGCCTCGACGTACTACACGGGCCGATTTTAAAGGGACATACCTCATTTTGAATGTTTAACTCCCTTTAAATTCCTTTGTGGGGTTACACTGCTTTAATAGCACCTGGGAATATGCTTACCCTCTTATACGGGTACTTCAAAGTTATAATAAATTATACTTTAATTTATTTGCATCATTTAGGAATTATATTCCACACAAAAAAAAACAAAAAAAAATCGTTAATCCGATCCACTCCAACGCACATAGTATTTTTGTGTAGCGCCTTTTACTTGCAGTTTGATATAGCGCTTCAAATAAAGGCCACTGTTAAACGCAATGATAAATATTTCAAAATAACAATCCAATCTATTCTCTATTAAACACAATTTCTGAAACGGTCCTTATTAAATAATGACTTAAGGTAAATAATGGGTGATGTGGCAAATTTATGTTAAAAATTCCCATATTAATAAGCAATTAGACTTTCTCACTCTCTTTTTGTCCGGATTTATATTCACCACGGTGTATATCTGTTATTTACGTTGAGTTATGGTTTCAATACTGGTTGGAGGCAAATTTCTACGATATCAGAGTTATAATAAATTTCCATTAATCTGATATTAGTTATCGATTATTTTAAACCGAAACCATATCAATGATTGTACACCGAAGTTGGTAAAACATTGGACTGTTTAAAGCACTCTCCCCCCCCCCCCCCCGCCCCCCCTCTCTCTCTCTATCTCTCTCTCTGGTTCGTTGCAACGTCCGTTTGCAATACGTTAATCCACATCATTTACCACTCTCCATGCACCCAGGGGTAAATGGGTAACTGACCATTGGTGGGAAAATAATAATCGGAGGGCCTGCAGGAAGAGCAGTATTAACCATGATGTGCTACTAGAGGTATATAATCATTATCATTTTATTTTATATACTAGGCTAGGTCCAACAAGCACATTGTGTGAGGAGTACTGACCAGAAGAAATGAGATAATCTTCATTCCTCTTCAGACTGCCTCCTGACTTGTTCTTGTTCTGCAGCAGATAGCATGTGTCGGTCGACGGCAGAAAGGAGAATATACCCGACTGTAAACACACATCTCATTACACTAAGTTACTTTAGTTAATTATAGCCATAATAAGAACAGAGTACTTTGTCATAACGTCATAAACTGTTTCTGAATGACTACCGATAAGACATATCGCATATTCTCAACGGGTTCAATTTATCCATTGAAGTTATATTGTTGATTGCATTATGTATCATATCAGTGCATATTGAGGTGGGAGAATCACAATGTCGGAATTTGAACGCAAAGTTTCACGCAATTTGCAGTGCCCTGTTTGTTTCGAGCTGCTTAGTGACCCGAAGCAGTTATCATGTACACATACTTTCTGTAAGAAATGCCTCAATGATATTCTGAAAAGGTCTTCAAAAAATTCTCTAACATGTCCAATCTGTCGAAGCGAAACATCTGTAAAGGGTGGCAATGTCTTGAATCTAAATACTAATGTTCCTCCTAAGTCTCTCATTGATGATGTGATAAATAGCCAGCAAGTCTGTGAATTTGAATTGTGCGACTCAAACTCGAGAGCTGTACATTACTGTTGTGAGTGTGGTAAGAACATGTGTAACACATGCCTTGACATTCACACAAAATGGCCCCTTCATGACAAGCATAGAGTTGTGAGAGTAGAAGACGTCAGAGAGAGAAGGGTGGTCCTCGAAAAAGAGGTGTACTGCCAGGAACACAAAGCAGATAAACAAAAATACATCTGTACTGATGTGTGTATCAACTGTAAGAAGTTCATCTGCTTGAGATGTCGAATTTCGTGTCACGACAAGAAAGGCCACACTGTTCAAGATGCTAAGGAATACAATGCTTCTTTCAAGACACAAATTAAATCTCTACAATCCCGAGGTAAAACGAGAATTACAGCCATCAAGAATCACGTGACCTGCATCGTGACTCAGAAGAAGCGTATCACGGATCACATTGCCGCCAAAAAGGCTGAAAACAAAAAGAGTTATCAAGAATCACTCAAGAAATTAAACGAGGGGAAAGCAGCATCAGACAAGAAGTTGAATGCTCAGAAAGCGAAATTATGTAACATATTGGATGTGATGAAAGATGTTGATGAGAGGTTGGTTACGAGTATTGAGAGTGCGAGTGTGTTAGCGGGTAATAGCATGAAGGCTCCATTAGAAGGTAACATCATTATTATTCGTGATACATTGTCTGGAGAGCTGACGAATGTACTAGATAGAGATGCTCCAGAGAATAATCTTGCCACGGATGTAGCTGACCAGGCAGAGCAACTTATAATCACACCTAAATGGGATCAGGTGAACTTTGGTCAGCTGCTGAAGACAGTTGTTAGAGTAGGATTCCTAGTCTGTCTGATTGCCGTTCTGATTGTCGTTACATGTATATTGTTCACAACTCACAATCAATATGGTCAATTGAACATTGGTGAGGTCAGGCTCATGAAGTGTGAGTTGGAATTCGACGTAGAACTCTCTAAGAAAAACTGCATGAACGGTATGGCTGCCACACCCGATGGGAGGATGGCAGTGGGATCTAGATTCGGGGGAATCGATATCCTCTCTACTGATGGTCAGCTGCAGAAGACAGTCCTCAAGGATGTCGGGATGGGTAGAATAGGATACCTGTCTGATGGTCGGTATGTCAAAACAGACCCTCTCACACTGTACACACAGGAGTATGTGAAGCTTAATGTAACGTTTGATACTCTGAGTGAAGATGAAGGTGGGATGAATAGTCTCACTGTGGACAGTAATGATCTGATCTATGTCGGCTACAGGAAAGCTAAGAAGATCCAGGTGTTCTCACCAGCAGGTGGAAAAACGATCAGGGAGATACCATGCGATGGGTATGAACCTGTCCAGATCATTATGACGTATTGATCATCAAATATGTTAACACAATAGGAATAATTGACAAAGATGGCAATGTAAAACACAAGGTAGAGAAATCAAATCTTGGAGCATACGCTGCCGTGCCTCAGAATAATTCAATCCTGATCGCTTGGGTCAAGCATGCTGATGGGTTGGTTAGTATCGATGAGTACACCAGGGAGCTTAAACACGTCCAGACTCTCATCTCTGATTACAAAATTGAGAAGCCCGAGACTCGTAACTGGTACTATCTACATGAGATCCGATCAGGGGAGATTGCTTTCTGTACTCCTGATAGACTCTATATATTCAAACTAACTATCACATCAGTTCATGAACTATAACATGGCTTAATATTTAGTTGAATTCGAAATATATGGTTTCAATCCCTCAGACTCATGTTTTTGCGCAGTGCACGTTTTCTTTAATTCTTGTTGTCTAACGTAACGAAAAGATACGATGATCACATCCAGTAGCACAAAACTGTTCATTCTTTGCATAATAATAGGTGAGTATGTATGGATAGAGCTTCTGTCGTCTCAAATAGAGCAAAGAAACGGTGTTGCTCGTCAACTGGATTTTAATAATGACGTCAACAAATATATCTATTGCATATTTTAATGACACATACCAATATCTATCTATCTAAGTATCTTCTCCCGGTTCGGAGGTTGATTGCAACATCTCTCCATTTCACTCTATCTTCTGCCATTCTGGTGCACTCTTGCAGTTTTAGTCCACTCCAGTTCTTGACATTCTCTTTCCAGTTGATTCTGGGTCTCCCTCTAGGTCTACTTCCGTCCACTCTTCCTTCCAATACATCCTTTGTTTGGTGCCTTTTAACATGACCAAAGTATTTGATATTTCTCTCCTTAACTAATCCTACTAGTAAAATTTGTTTAAGCCCTGCCATGTGCAATATCTCTTTGTTGGTTTTCATTCGTTTCCAGGATATTTTCATCATTCTTCTGTAGATCCACATTTCAAAAGATGTTATTCTATTTTCCATGGCTTTGTTTATTGTCCATGTTTCTACTCCATACAACAGGACAGACCATACATAACAGTTTACTAGTCTCAATAGTATTGTCATAAACATAGAACAGATTACACATAATGTTATTATGTATTACGTATATATACGTTTGTATATAATACATGTATTATTAAAAAAAAGCATTATGACATATTTTAAAAGTGTATAACACAAATATTATATGAAATCATTTAAAAGTACACACGCATTCAATGAATTAAATGCATGACCAAAAAAAATATTGTAAATTGAAACGCATCAAAATTAATGAGTGATCATTATGCACCATTTAGGATCATTGAATATGTTTGAATGGTTAATTCAAAAGAGTAGTTTTAGAGATACTAAATGATCTGTAATTGAAGTAGGCCTATATACCATTAATATGCAATTGCGTGGTATACATGCTTGCATTCTTCTGTTAGAAATGTCAATGTTTAAAGTAAACCTGTCTGTTTTCATTATGGCATAAGATAAGATTTTATTATATTTGGCATGCTTATCTCTTCATTTTACTTTAGCTTTGTATTGAAGCTTACGTTGAACCCGAATACTGGTGGATTTTTGAACGTGGATATTGTTATGTGAATATACCTCGTAATTAGACCTTTGAGATGCTATCATTAGAGAATATGTTATAGTATGATAATGAGAAATGAGGCCTTTGGCATGGTTGGCTCAAGAAAGTAGCACTTGGAAAGGCATAATGTTGTAAAGAGACATGATAGGATAACTGTAAAATCTGTATTCGTTTAAGACAAAATTAAGGTACTTTTATATAAATTCTTGACGTTGCATTACATTCTCATGCCTTGTGAATTGTCATACTTGTAAATATTACTAATTACCCAATCTTTTTTTAATTTTAATTTTAATTTTGTTTTCTTTGTTTATCTATTTTCTTTTTTTTCTCCTTCTAATCATTTCTAAATAAGCAAGTCTGTAAGAATCTAGCCCTCGGCAGGTATTTGGCCTCTGTCGGCTCCTTAACCTCTGTATCTAGTTACTCCTTGCTGTCATTCAGTTCTTACTTTTGTACACGTATAATTAAATGTATATAATTATGCATGTGTATATGTTCATAATTTGTATTTTCAAGTATATGAAGTTGTTGTTATCTGTTTTCATGAGTGGAAGTTAAAGATAAACTTCAGTTCTGGTAAAAATAAAAATAAATGAATTCTCACATAAACAAACAAAACTTACACTGAATGTTCAAGATTACAAATAAATGTCATGTGCCAAACAATTTTGGAAAAAATGTATATTGGCTGAGTAATTAGCAAAGAAAGATAAGAAAATCAGGTAGTACTAGCCCCGACACCATTTGTGTAGTCCCACATACATCTTTCCGTGTACTGAGTGCTTGTTACTTTACCAAGACTGGGCCAAATTTATTATGATTTTGATGACTCCAGAACCTTGCAGTGCACACCAATACTTACATGCTACATGATCAACTTTTTCTGATACATTCCACACCTTTTCTTTCACAATGCAATCGCATTACCAGAACTCACCTTTATCTATAAGTTGAAACTGGAAACTTTTTGGAAGGAAATTTCAATGAACAAAACTAGTAATAAGTTTTCCAACTTGATAATAACTAGCCGCTTCGTTGGAATGTCACTGTCATGTAGATGAAGCTATAGAAAACATGTAGATGTATTTGTAATAAAATGTATAAGTGAAGACCATCACGTGATGACCTTGTAAACATGTTACTTCATCGTCTTTCAAAGTAAGCCTTATAAGCCCAAGGTGAAATTGAAAATACTTGTTTTTCTATTTTGTTGTGTGTACATACCTGTATAATTATTTCATTCTGTAACTCGAGTTCTCGGCAAAATTGCTTGTTTATAGTGCTACGTAATAATTTATACGTCAATCATTAGGAGACTTTGTTGTGGTTATCCCATGGGTAATATTGTTTCTGAAATTTAAAATAGTACAGGTTCTGTATTATATTGATAAATCTCAAAATAATTGAGGAAATCCAAAGAAGATCATCGGGTTAATCTCAAGTTTCAAGTTTTAAGTTTGATTTCATTTCAAATCCATACAAACAAATTTTTAAGAAGGTATAAAATACAAATTATATACAATATACAATGTAGAAAACAGAGAACACACACAAAATGGAAACATGTTTACAAATATACCAGAATTATAAAAAAATAATCAATATAAATGAATTGGGGATCGAAACTGCAAATAAAACCGGAAGGTTTTGTCAAGGCAGTCCCTGTTATTAAAAGATACATACATCTCGAATTCTGAAAAGTTACAAAGTTATTTGAAGAAAATAGATCATCGTTAACCAAAGCTCGCGAAAACGCAATAATTCGGTATATATATTTGTGTGTGTTCTTTATAGATAAAGTTAAGTTCTGGTCACACGAGTACATCGTCTTTGTAAGAAAAACTTAATTCTTTTGTTAAATCAATATCAAATTTAACAAAACATATTTGTAATAAAACATGAACAATCACGTGAAGGATACATGTCAACAATACAAAGAATTGAATAAGTATGCATACAATAATATTAAGAAAACGACCAATTGTAATTCATATCAAATAAAAATCAATTGTGTTGACACTGTGAAAGATACTGCAAATGGGGGAAGTTCAGTATGTAAAACATAAAGTCTTTATAGAAAAGCCTCCGACAAACAGACTACAACTTGCTGAAGATAAGGAAGATAACATCGCTGCCATAATATACATTGTGCAACACAAAGAATGACGAAGCTCAGAAAATAGTTTTCATTTTTACCAGAAATCTGTTTTCTCTTTGCATTCTTTTTTTGGACAATGGATAATATATTGTTGTGTAGTATGAAGAACAAAACAAGGAATGTACTCTCTAAAAAAAATCAAGTGATCACGGACGTCACTCCTCTGGAGAGTGAAAATGTAGTGAAAATAGAGTGAACATTCACTCTTTTCTTCTTAGAGAGCACTCTAAAATCAATCGATTTTCACTGCTAAACAAGTGATCACGGACGTCACTCCCAAGAAAGTGAAAATAGAGTGAAAATTCACCTTTTTTTTTTTAAAGAGAGTATATTATGTGAAAGATTAATGTATTACAACTATAACCTAAAATGTTCTGTATGTGTATCAGTGTATGAACAAGTTAAAGTAATCGGGACAAATTTTTCTGACACGGTTCAGCGATTATCTTGGATAAACTGCGATGTAATACCAAAGCTCCTCCTAGGTCCTTGGTAATACTTATTCTCGGCTATAATCTATAATCCCTTTTAACAAATAACTGCCAGTAATTAAATGGTACCGAATACTGTTTTTTTTTTTTTTTTTTTTTTTTTTCGTATTGTTTTGGATGTTTTTTTTTTAATTTTTTTTTTTAAATTTTTCATTAATTTGATTCTTGAAACAATAACCGATGATAATAGCCCTGTTACAAAATACAGAAATAAATACTTTTCGTTTCGGCAATCCTCAGGCATTTCTTATGGTCTGATGTTACGTTTGTCAAAATCAAAAGAATGAACAGATTGAATAGTGACAATGGCAGTGGTGATGTTGATGTTGACAATTAATGATGATAGTGAGGCATGTAATTGATTGCCTATATTTCTGATGTAAACGTAGGCGAAAGACGATGATGACGATGATGATGATGACGATGATGATAACGCTAGAAAACATTGATAGGGATATCGACAAAGATCCCATGAAAACGTTTTTTTTAATTGAATAATGACGTAGACGATGATACCGGTGATAAGAAAAGATGATGATAGAGACAACAATAAATACTTTAAAAAGAGTGAGTGCAGTATACAAAGAGCTGTTGTACGGTTCGTTGTCAGAAATGTGTCGATGTGTATATATAGATATAAATGTTTTGCTTACATTTTATCGTATTGTCAAACTTGAGAATCAATATGAACCCCTCGCCGAAAATGGTAAGAGGGCAGAGCAAGTGCAATATGTGGAACCAATTCGATGTGTGGAACTTAGTCAACGAATTTCATGAACTGAGTGGGGGAGTGTGGTCAATTTGGAAGGTTGCACAAAACTGCTACTACGATATTATTTTTAGATATTATCTTAAAAGATAGATAAATATAAAACAAAATAAAAATAAATAAATAATAACACAAAAATGAGAGATATAATCACGTGGCGTAAAGTATTTTGGCGACAATAGTCACAACTGACTAATAAGCCAAAACAGAAGAAAAAGGAGGAGGCTGGTCGGTCGGTCGCGGGTCGGTCGAGACAAAAAAAAAAGGTAATATTGGATTGTCCTACGAAATATTACAATAATTTTTTGAAAAACGAAGTCATATAGTATTTAGACCAAGACATGAATGATTCATGTTTATTTTAAATGATAATTAAGCCACAGAATTCGTGCAACAGCACCTAAACTTTTCATGGAAAATTCTATTATAGTCCCACATGCTTTATTTCATGTCAGCTTGTCAGTGCTATTTGAAATTGATGGATAAAAAGGAAAGGGCAAGGTTTTTTTGTTTAAAATGTGTTTTCACGAAATAAATAAGATATATAAACGTTAGTTATATCTATAAATATATTATTGGCACAGGGACCTTGCTGGAAACTAGGCTTGAGTCGGTACGGTCGATCACACCGGGACCCGACCGTTGCCGTCGGGTCCCGGTTTCGTTTTTTGAGAACCGACGCTCCGAAAAAAATAATGAAATATGTAAGAAATTGCAGTTTTACACACCACTAAAATCATTCCACCTTGAAACTTAAGTATTTAAATGTTACCAATCATATTCTAGCTCATCCTGAATCAATCTGAACTGCTGATATAAATATGGGTTGCAAATTAAAGCAGTTCGCCTCATGGGGTTGTTGTTGCCAGCTGCTAGCTAGCTACTGTACTGGCCGGGTCTCTCGGCAGGATTAATAAATCAGGTTGAAAGAAACATTAATGTTTGAATAATAAAACGGCTTTCTAAAAAGTACTTCTTTACAACATACCGATCGAATAACTTTTAAAAGACAAAATGGATATTATTTCTTTGATTTTGAACACCGCCTGCTTCTTTTAAAAGCTGAAAATTACTTGGTAATCACAAGAAGTTTCGATACGGATAGCTGTTGCAAAGCAAGTACAGACTAGTCTCGGAAAAATGCGCAGTGCTCCTCGTAGTTAGCTGTAATCCGTGCCAGAACAAACCCAAACAAAGACGTGATCGTAACGAGAAAAAATCATTAAAAACTACGAGAGCACAATTGGAAAGACAACTACTCAAAATTATCGTAAGCAGATACATAACTTGGAGGAATAATACAATAGTTGTCCAAGAAAAGCCACAGAAATAGTGATATTTAAGGAGTTACTATAGGTACAATCATTATCGGAATGGGCCTGCTGATATGTCCGAATTACACGTTATTTGGTTTCCAGCCTCGTGTTCTAACACGAGGCTAGAAACCAAATAACGCCCTCTACGGTAAAAAGCAGTATAACAAAGGATTCGAGTATTTGCAGCAAGCCCCTTGCGATAAAAATGTACCCAGTTACTCCTCGATTATCACAATTTCTTTGGCATTTCTTGGGCGATTATTGAATTCTTTGTCCAAGTTATTTATCTGATTATCGTAATTTTGAGCAGTAGTTGTCTTTCCAATTGTGCTCTCGTAGTTTTTAATGATTTTTTTCTCGTTACGATCACGTCTTTGTTTGGGTTCGTTGAACTTCGTTCTGGCACGCATTACAGCTAACAATTAGGAGCACTGCGCATTTTTCCGAGACTAGTCTGAACTTGCCTTGCAACAGCTATCCGTATCGAAACTTCTTGTGATTACTAAGTAATTTTCAGCTTTTAAAAGAAGCATGCGGTGTTCAAAATCAAAGAAAAAATATCTATTTTGTTTTTAAAAATTATTCGATCGGTATGTTGTAAAGGAGTACTTTTTAGAAAGCCGTTTTATTATTCAAACATAATGTTTTTTGACCCGATTTATTCAACCTGCATGAATCAAAATGGCGGCTCGATCGTTGTCTTTCTATTTTTGCTCCATTTTTTTTACTTTTAGAGGCACGATAATGGCACTAAACATCGCCAATCATGGATAAAAAATAATGTCAAATGGAAGAATATACCGATCTGTGCCGAGGTATGCATGTGTTGATTTATTTGACTGATAAAAAAGGTCACTTTTAAGGGACATACTGATGATATGCGCTTTTTATAGAGGCAAATCCTGCGAGCTGATTTCGGGACACCGGGTCCCGATCGGTGCAAGGCCGTCGGGACCCGGTTTATGAAAATCCCGACATGACTCGGGCCTACTGGAAACTAATGTTGCATTTGTTGTCAACATTTCTTAGTTGATGACACTGACAGGAATGTTAAAACTCTACAATTTTCGTTTTGTCAAAGATCTAGACTACTCGTACTACTAGCTCTCTCTCTGTTGTTGTCCCTCCGCTTTTTCGGAGATCAGCGAGTTTATTGCATTCGAAGTAGTAGGCAGCTGTAAATATGTTATAAAATCCTTAGTTGGAGGATATGGAGTGCAGACGATGGGCATGAATTTTGTAAAGATAGTGAAGTGTCATCTTTAAAATAGAATCATTCACAGTGTGGGGAAGGGATGGATCATAAGGCAACAGAATAGCGCAAGTCAGATGGGAGGGGTCCTGGCTGTTGAGCAATGGTGTATTTGGTGCAGAGTCGAGGGCATTATGCAGGAGTCTACTGGCTCTGTCGATGAGGTCTTCCAGTAGGTTGACAGTAGTCGAGCAGGCAGCCACAACGTGAACTACGGTATCCTCCTCAAGATTGCAGACAGGACACTTTGTTTTGGTTGCTTTCTTAATCTTGGAGAGATGGGTTCGGGTGAGGTAGGTTGATGTGAGGAGCTGTGCTCTTATGGTCAGCGCCTGTCTGATTATTGTTGATGGTGGGTCTTTGGGATAGAGGTTCCTTGGGTTGATGGGTTTTCCATGCCAGAATGCGAGGGACAACTTGGTGGCAGCTCCTTCCTGTGTAACTTCCTCGACTGCAGCAGAGATTGAGTTCTTAACTCTGCGCTTCCAGGAGACGTAGGGAATGGGATTTGTAATAAGATCCTAATGGTTGGAAGCTTATACATAGCCAGGATACCTTTCAGGCCTTTTACTGAGTGCCGATGCTGAGGGCATGAAGAAAGGTTCGGCGTTTGAATCTGGTGGAGTCGAGGGTTCAGAAGTTGACCAAGCAGCAGTAGCTTTTCTCGGCCAATTCGTTGGCTGATTGGTATGAGGCCTGTTAGGAGGGATACACTCTCATCAGCAGCTGTGACAGGAATGCCTAGGATACGTTTGAATAGATGGGTCTGTGCACGGTTTAGTTTGGATAACATCGACTTATTAAGGTGTAATATAGATGTTCCGTAGAGCATCCTGGGGATGCAGTAGATGTTCCAAAGACGAACTGAGAGGAGAGGGACAAGACCTAGCGTATGGGCCCCTGCACCGCAGAGGGCGTAAAAGGCATTAAGACCCTTTGAGATGATGCAATCAGTCAGATCAGTCTGAGATGATGACTTTGTGGATCCCAAGATGAACGTGAGATTCTTTACAAGATATAGTGAAGGTCACCCATTGTCCATTGCTGTTGGCTGTCCGACTAATACGAGCATTCATCACCACAACTGCACTTTTGGCGGGATTGATTTTGTAGCGCCACTCTCTTGTAGTGTCGTATAGCGGGGGGAGGGGGGGGGGGAGGAGGGGCTTGAAGAAGAAGATCGAGAAGAAAACAAAGGGAAGAGGAGGAGGAGGTAAAGAAAAAGACGAACAAAAACAACAAGAAGACTAAAAGAAAAACTACAAAGAAAATGATGCAAAATTTGGAAAGAGTAAGAAGAGGAGAAAAAAGAAATCGCAATCAAGGAGATTGAAAGAATAGGCAAGAGAATGAGAAAAATAAAAAGAGGAGGAAATTAAAGGAAAAGTGAAGAAGGGAAATTAAGGCATGCCAGGAATTGGAAATTGAAAAGGGCTAGGAATTCAGAATCAATTGTATTGGCCCAATACATAAGCATTAAATTAGCCAATGGAAGGAAGGTATTATTATCCTATCATGAATATCTGATTTGTGGTTGTGAGCACACATAGATGCATTACTATCCTGGCTGTGTAGTAAAAGCTGTGCTTTTGATTCTCAACATTTCAAACACCACTGTACAAAACTGATTTCACTCAAAATCAGTACTTTAGTGACAATTGATGACACCTAAAAAGCAGTAAAATACTTTTTTTTTCAACTTACTGATGTTAAAAAGAATAATTTAAATATTCAAATTGTAAGTCTAGTGTCAAATTTGCCGATCAACCCAATCGATCCTATTGTGTACAGTTTATTCAATACTGTGTGGTGTGTATATTTGTGTATAATACCTGCCTCACAGCATGTATGCAGTGCTAGAGGTCAATACGCATTGGCATTGACTCTCTATGCTTTGCTGGAGTAGTTGTGAGGGAAATTGAAGTAAGTGACTTTTTACCAAACAAAGCAAAATTATTTCCATGAAAGTCTGCAACTCTGCATATCATACCCAATGTAATAGATATGTGATTATTCTCTTTAACCCATTTTATTATTGTTATTATCAATTCAGGTCAAGAGTGAAATCAAGAACAGAAGGAACATGTATCACCCTGCCTTTAGGCCTGCCTCTTTGGCTCGTTTCCAGAGAGGGCTTCACAGTGCTATCTTCAACCCAAAGACCTCTCTACATCAAGGGGCCAGCTGCTCTTCTCATTGCCATGAGGCACCGTCAGACAGACAGCATATAGACTCAGGGAAACATGGCGTTGGATGTGTACCAGTGCCATGTTGGGATGCAAATTGTCAGTCTCTACACATCCCAGTGTGTGCCACGTCATCATCATCACCATCTTCATCACCAAACTTTACTAGGAAAGGATTAAGAATTAATGAATCGTCCTGCTGGATAAAGACAAATCAAACATTTTATCAGCATCAAAATAATTTGCCAGGGGCTCAGTCTTCCTACCTCTCTTCATCATTACTATCAAGGCAACCTGCAACTCCTTTTCTGCAGCCTTTAGGTGTATCTTCAAAGAGGCAATCAGTACGTCACTCTTCAACCGAGCCTACAACTGCCTACGAGACACTGCTGAACTCCCAACCCGTCCATTTTGCAGAGAGTATCTTCCAATACGTCCACTCTGTAACCGGTTTACCTTGGTGGGCCACGGTTGTAGCCACAACATTCACTCTGCGATTTTCGTTGACCCTTCCACTAGCCATCTACTCTCAGAACATTCGAGTGAGAGTTGAGAACCTTCAGCCGGAGGTCATTGCTCTGGCAAAGAGGTCGTTTATGGAGAGGTTTGCAGCCAGGGCGAAGCAGGAGAAGTGGTCTGAAAAGAGAGCCCAGCGTGCCTTTGTGGGACTTGTGAGTTCCCATCCTTTATCAGTTTTGTAGAAATTCAGATCTTTCGTTTAAATATGAATATGTTCGGCAGGTCGTCACACATTTGTGGATAACTCGGTTAGAAAGATGACTACTCATTTACATGTACCTGTAGACAGGATGTTTCGATGCATTAAGTAGGTAAAACATTTCACCAAAATGGATGATCAGGGGGGCAGGAAAGTAGATGATAACATTTTGAAGAACAAAATGGTAATCTTTTCCTGCTATAGTAAATACATAGTTATTTGCATACTGAAAGATCTTCACTGTCCAGGCTACATGAAATTTTAATGGGTTCTCTTGAAGACTTCATTAAAAAAAACAGAGGGGAGTTGTTATGTTGAGCTTTCGGGTATCCTTAAAAAATATATGTTTTAATGATGTATTTTTGGCTGCTTCCTGTTTGACCTCCAATTGTGGCAGGTTAGACGATACTCAAAGGAGCTCTATGTTCGGGACAACTGCCACCCTGCAAAAGGTTCGATACTGTTCCTGGTCCAGCTCCCGATGTGGATCTTTCTCTCCCTGGCTCTACGTAACATGACAGGAGCCTTGTCAGAAAGGATGTTTGTTGGTGAGTTCTTTGCAATATTTTTATGTTTAATTATATCAATAGTGGAGTCTTGTACGGCACTCACGTCTTGCACATTGCCACTCCTGGCGCTCCATTATTATTACCCCATCTTTAGTACGGCTGCCATAACAGCTTGAGCATTTTTAAGGAGTTAATTCCTGCTGGGTACTCATTTGCTTCACCTGGGTAGAGTGTGGCAAATGTTGATTAATGTCTGGCCAAAGGACATTAATGTTGTGACAGGGATTCAAACCCTTGTGCTTTGCAGTCCAGAGACTTATTCCCTGGACAACATAGAGTAATGAAGGGTCCATGACTTTAGGGGGTTATGTAGAATATGAGTACAGACTCAAATTTAACTCTTGCACCAGTACAATGGCAGGTACTCTTGTAGCTGGTTTAACTTAAAGATAAAGACCAGTTTTGGAAACGCCCCCCTCTCAAAAAATTGAAATGAAGCTCTTATTACCAATCATGTGAAAGAATATGTTTTGACTAATACATGATGATACAAATTTTGCAGGGAAACTGCCTACTAGTTGATATATTTGGTAAATTATTATATCTATCCGGACTGGATAGAATAAAGAAAAAAAAGAATCGTAACAATTCTACTCAATCAAAATAGTGATAAAAATAGGAGATCAATACTTCATTCTAAATTTCTAACCATATTAGAGTAGTCCACCTTTTAATCATATACTGTGATAGTAATATACATTGTGACCATAATTCACAGACCCAGGCAGCATAGTACCTGACCTAGCAACAGGAGGGGCTCTGTGGTTTCCCAGTCTCGTAGCACCAGACCCAACCTTTATCTTGCCAGTCCTAGTGGGTGTGCTCAACCTGAGCAACATTGAGATGCATGCACTGCACAAGGGCAGAGTGACGAGAGTACAGCGATATGTGAACAACTCCCTGAGGACACTGTCTGTGGTCATGATACCCATTGCAGCTTACATGCCCTCTGTGAGTTATTACAGCCTTTAAAGGCATCGTATAACAATGTTTCCAGTTTTACAAATCTGAGATGCATGGCCCTTCGTGTTATAAGTACAAGTGATATGGTGTATTATTGAAGCCCTACAACAATTGCGCTTCAAAATTATCATGGCGTGCCTCAAAAAAGTAAAAATCATTGAGTGACCGGTTTTACCATACCCATTTTCCCCAATAGACTAGTGTTATAAAAAACGTTGGGGAAAACAGTTTTTGAAATTCTAATTCCAATCATAAATATCTTGATAATCAGACAGGCAATCAGCTTGTAAATCTCATGGGATTCCTGACTGACATAAAGGTTTATAATTATGATTGCAGCATGAGCTAAATGCAGGATTTTTTTAGAATCTGAGGCGGTACAGATAGTCCCTATCCCTTTAATTGTTTATTTTATTGTATTTTATTTCCAGGAACATAAAGGAGTATAACAATAACAAAGAATTCCAAAAACAAAGTACAATAATGAATAAAAATAACAAAAGAAAAGAAACCAACTAAAGCCTGTGGATTAGCAAAAGAAATTGAGTTTCTGTAAAAGGCTCTCCTGATTAGTTGATGGTATAATACATAAATATGTAATACATAAATATACATAATTATACATGATTACATAAGGTATATATATATATCTCCTCCTCAGATGTGATAAAAGTGCCTTTTTTTTTTGGGGGGGGGGGTGGCGGATCCGAGCATAGGAAACCATTTTTTTTCCCAATCCAATGTGGTGTTCTGATAAAATTATAATTAAGGGTATGTTCACATACCAATTTTATTACTAAATCGCGTGTTTGGAGCCAGAAGGGCGTTTACTCACATACTTTAACACACAGTTAACACCCTTTGGACTCCAAGCAGATCATGGTAAGGGTCCTGAAGGGTATTCACTGACTTATAGTATTCAAGGGTGTTTGTATATCAGCCATATTTATGGATCCTAATGTGGACAGAAGTTCTTAACATAGCTGGATAATACCAAGGATGAAACATTTATAGGATTAGTGTCTTCCATTTTCATGAAAAATACAGTATTGTCTGAAACACTGCTCTAGCAAAACACAAAATGTATTGTAGGAACCCATGCATTTAAATGCATAAATATAGCACTATCTAAATGCTGTGATTCATCACTTTAAATTTATTGACTGTCTTTGCCTTTAAAGTGCACCAATCATCAAAACATGTTTTCCCTTCGATATAAGGGGTACAGTATTCTAAATATGATCTTCAAATGTTACTTCTACAAAGAGATATTGCAGTTTAAATACATTCTCAGTGAACAGTAAAGCGTCTTGTTGAAAAAACTAGTTAATGGACATGTATGGCTTGTACTCACTTGCGTAAAAATAAATAGGGCACCCACGGAATCGAAGTCCGAATTGGGTTCCACGTGTGCCCTATGTGGGGTTTTATGGTATCCTTTATTTTCTATATACTCCTGAACCATTAACCAATGCCAGGTTAAGATTCTTGAGGTGATTTCTAGCTCTACAAAAGAGGTATTACAGAGTTCAGAACTTCTTCAAATTCTTCAGGAATCATACAAAACTCACACTAAGTGGTCTATACGACAAATAGATGATCGAAAATAATATCGCTAGTGATACAAACGAATATCACTAGCGATATTATTTTCGATACTATATCCGCAATGAGTAATATATTTAGCAAATAGATGATCGTTTCTATATTTGGCAGAAAAACATGTAATAGCTGAGTAAAAGCATTAAGAAGTTAAAGGGGAAATGAAAAATGAGACGTACAAGTGCCTTTTGATAAATATGACTCCCAGAACTATATTTGTTTATAACTTGTTTATAACTTGGTAGTAAAACAGCCAATAGACTGCAAGATACATTTAGAATGAAATATATCAATTTTCTCTAGAAATGCACTTACATTGCAGAATTTCAAAATTTGCTTTAATAAAAGAGTCTACGTGATGGAAAATTTATTTTGGAGAAGGTTTAACACAATAATCCTAATTGTCGGTAATAAATTGCTTACCTGTCATGTCTACGTTGATTGCAATCTTCAGCAGTCTTGGAAAGTGATTATATTTCACGTGGAATGGGATCAGGAAACCAAGAAACTTCCCTTGAGGAAACGAGCTGAGAGACATTTGTGCAGTAAATGAGGACAGTCACATCATTTTAACGGTTCTGGAACTAGGTTATATGTATTGTTCTCGATTGCTTAAAGTGTGCCAATCACTTAAACAAATTATTTGTGTATCTAAAGATAGAATGTATAAAAGCAACCTGGAAAGACATTACCTGGAGTTTTATAGGTTAAAAATTAAAGAGTATGAAGAAAATAAAGGACAACATACGACCCTAAAAATAAAATGAAGCCGGACTTCGGTGCATGGAACCCAAGTTCAGCTTGGTTCTGTGTGCGCCCAATTCTATGCTAATGCAAACATGAGCATCGACCAGTCGTGTCTACTCATCAAGTCATTTATATATACTGAGAGTTCATGTACAGTTAAATAACTCTTTTGTCGAAGTGATATTCAAAGCTTACATTTTGAAAACAGTTCAAGGACATGGAACCCATTACATGAAGAGCAAAACATGCTTCGGCGATTGGTACTCTTTAAAGTAAAAAAAATTATACTCTGTTAAGAACTACTTACCGGTATACATTTCTGCCAAATCATGACTTTTATAGAATATTACTGCTGAGTAATAATGAAGAATGAATACTAAGAAAAGAAAGTTAACATCATCATTCCAAATTTCTAACCCACTTGTGACACATATACATGTAGTTTCACTTTAATATGAGTTGTACTTTCCAGTGGTTATTATTCCAAGCAATTTTTTTTTTTTTTGTGATTTTGCTGGTCTAAACAACCCACTTACTGCATGGGAAAAAATTAAACATTTCTTCATGCTAGTTCCTCTTCGAATTCACTTTCACAATGGAAAGGGCACAAAAAGCAGTAGTAAGAAAGAAGAAGTCTTTAAGGACTTTTTGTTTTTCGCAGGTGAAAATCAGCAAGTAGCTTTTAAAGTCCAAATTTACTTACAAATGAACACTAAAAAAAATTCATATCAATGTTTTTACTTGTGTGAGATGGATGTTCACATTGTACATTAAATGATGATTGTCTCCCTTTGAATTTGATGATTTCAGCATAGAAGTCGAGCAACAGATCTATTTCTTCCTCTCATATGGTTCATGGGAAATATTAAAAATATATGAGTTTAGTCTGGTTTTAGGGTCATACCCTGGTCCCTCTTCGCTAAATCTAGATTTTGTCTCTTTTTATTTACCGGTAGGCGATGGCCCTCTACTGGTCGGTTTCGGCATTTTACGGCCTGGGACAGAACATCCTTCTCAAGATACCTTCGGCTAGGCGCGCCCTCGGCATGCGCTCATCAAAAAGCGACACGGACACGCCCTTCTTGGACATGAGAGATGAATTTCTGGTGAGATACCTGTCGAAGGACGGAGGGAAGGAGAAGAAAAAGAATGAACAGTTGGATGAAATGAGGGATGGAGAAAAAGTGAAATCAAACAAGACAAAGTTATGACACATTTTGCGGTGATTTACAAATCATGTGGATTTTATCATGCATTTATTGTGAATGTTTCTAAGTTTGTTCGGAGTATTGTTTTTGTTCTTCTTAGTCCATGAAGTATCTTGTGATTCAGAAAGAAAAGTGCCTTATTAAAGAGTAAGAATAGAAAAAACGATAGCAATTTTATCACCCAAATTAAACTCTTTTATGGTACATGTAAGAGAATACCAGTAGGTTGATTGATTGGAGGTGAAAAGCCTTAATTTTTTTTAACCACTTAAGAATAGACATGTGGTTGTATGACAAGATCTGCAGCTAGATCACTTGAACAACTGTCTGGTAGGCTCATAACATAATGTACATCATGAAAATGAAAGGAATTGTATGAATGCTCAAAGGCTGATTCAGATGTATGTATTGTAACAGTATGAAGCAATTCCTAATTTTCAATACAAACCAGCAAAGTATTCATGAAATTCATATTCTTAAGGTGAAAACAGTGACAATAACTTTTAAAGATTCACTCAGATGTACTTTTGATGTTCTTGGTATGTATTGTAATATCCATGGTTAAAAGTACAAATGTATATCCTTCCCAAAGTATTGCTTAGAAAATGAAAGTTATTCAACAAGTGAGCTTATAATCAGAAATAATAATAACAATAATAATGAATCAGAATAACTTTAAAAGATTAACTCAGATGTACTTTTGATTTTCTAAGTATACAATGTAATATCCATGTGGTTAAAAGTACAAATGTATATCCTTCCCGAAGTATTGCTTAGAAAATGGTTTATTCAACTAGTGAGCTTGCAATCAGAAAAGCATACCGGTACCAAATTTCAGGATACATTGCTGGGAAAATATATTTTTGGAAAACATGGTTATTTTAGTCATGGATGTGTGTCTGAGGTCGAGATGTAATGAGGTTACTTTACAAATTGAAAGTAAACCTCACCTAATGACAAAAACAGATCTAGCAAATCGATTAATAACACATGAATGTGATTTTCAGGATGATTTGGGAGAGAATGGCATGAATCTAGCCTGGGGGATGGGGTGGGGAGGGCACACCTCCTCCTCCTCCTCCCTCCCTCGAAAGACATTATTGGGATGCAATAAATTTTGATTGCCATCAGACATCGTTAGTCATTCATCGTTTATGGGAGCTCCTTGGTACCATTTTTGTTGCATAGTACTAATTGGAAACATATTTCATGTACCCCAACATATATTATAATTCCTGATGAACAAACGTAACCAAAGTGTAAACACTCCCATTACCGGTATGTCTGTTGTGTAAAGGAAATGAAATGTGGTTGAGTAAAGAAAGAGGTGTGAAAACTTGAATGACCTTTCGATTTTGGTGTGATGGGTTTTGTTGTTACACACTTACTTGCTCCTGAACCTGTCTACTAAAAACATTTTGATAGACAAGAATAAATGGATTTGAAAAGTTCAATTAAGTTGAGGCGACATATCACACTGAGCATATCATGGAAAAGAAAATAGTAGAGAGAGAGAGGGGGGGGGGGGGGAGAGAAATGGGTGTGAGAGAGGGAAATCAATAAACAGACGAGAGTGAGAGAGATAGAAAGATAGAAAGATGATATAGAAAGTGACACACAGAGAGAGAGAGAGAGAGAGAGGGAGGGAGAGGGGGCAGGATGGTAGCTCTCGTAGATGATCCTCCTGTAAGTTTATTTAAAGTCAGTGCTATCATCAATCAAAATCAAAAGATGATAATATCTGTGTCTCTATCTGTTTCTCTCTCACCCTATCTCTCTCCCTATCTCTCTCTCTCTCTCTCTCCTCTCTGTTTATCTCTCTCTCCCTGATTCTCTGGCTCTATTTATCTCTCTATCTGTTTCTCTCTATCTCTAACTCTCTCTCTCTTTATCTCTATCTCTCTCTCTCTGCCATTGATGACTCCCTCTTTTTTTTTCATCCGTCACTCACCCCCCCCCCCCCCCCCCCTTCTCTGTCCATCCACCTTCTCTGCCCCCATTTCTCTGGAATACTTCCCCTCTCTCTTCCTCCAATCCTCTATCTCAGCCCCCTCGGTCTCTTTCTTTCCTTAAATGATATTCAAAAACACAATAACCCTTTTTCTTTCCTTTTTTTTTCATAAGATAAAACTAGGTTTTCTCCTCATACCGATGATTAATAGTACAATGTCATGGTGGAATCCTGATGTTAATTTTGTCAGGTCTGGAAATCATCATTTTCTTGAACATGACAAACGGAAAGGATTAGAGGTTTTTATATTAGATGGTTTATAGTAGAAAGAGAGGAAGGAAGAGGGATATTACACCCTAAATAGTGGAAATCATTGTTTATGAGCCGTAACCCCCCCCCCCCCCCACCCCTTACATCACCACATCGATGATGAGTTCCAGAAGATTAACCTCTACGTGTCATTTTGTAAAGATAGGTTGAGATTCTGAAAGGATGAAAACTAATTTGTAAGCTTTTTCATTCCTTTTTTTTAAAGAGTGGAAGAGTATCAAGGTAAATCGATAAACAGATGGGAGTGAGAGAGATAGAAAGATGATATAGAAAGTGACAGAGAGAGAGAGAGAGAGAGAGAGAGAGAGAGAGAGAGAGGAAGGCAGGATGGAAGCTCTCGTAGATGATCCTACTGTAAGTTAGTTTATTTAAAGTCGGTGCTATCATCAATCAAAATCAAGAAATGATAATATCTGTGGAATATCTAATATCTCTGTTTCTCTCTATCTCTATGTCTCTGTTTATCTCTCTCTCTCTCTCTCTCTCTCTCTCTCTCTCTGTCTGTCTCTCTATTTAACTCTTTATCTTGTTTCTCGCTCTCTTATTTCTCTCTCTGTTAGTTTCTCTGTCTCTGTCTCTCTCTGTTTCTCTGTATCTCTCTGTTTTTCTCTGTCTCTCTCTGTCTGTTTCTCTGTATCTCTCTGTTTTTCTCTGTCTCTCTCTGTCTGTCTCTCTCTGTTTGTATCTGTCCGGCTATCATTCATTCTCTCCCCCTCTGTTCATCCACTTTCCCTGCCCCATTTCCAAGGAATAATTCCCCCTCTCTCTTCGTCTAATCCCTCTATTTCATTCCCCTCAGTCTTTTTTTCCCTTAAATGATATTTAAACACACAATAAACCTTTTTCCTTTCTTTTTTTCACAGATAGAACAAGGTCGTCTTTACAAACCGTTGATTAAATGTATAGTGTCATGGCGGAATCCTGCTGTTAATTTGTCAAGTCTGGAAATCATAACTTTCTTGTAAAGTCAAACGGAAAGAATTACAGGTTTTATAGTAGGAAGTCAGAGAGGAAGGAAGAGGGATATTACACCCTAAAGAGTGGAAGTCATTGTTTGTTAGGTAACCCCCCCCCCTTACATCATGATGAATTCCAGAATATTTACCTTTCCATGGCATTTTTAGACAAGGCTGAGCTTTGAAAAGGGTGAACATCATTTGTAAAAAAAAAATCATTCCTTTTTATAAGTGGAAAATTATCAAAGAAAAAAAAAATTATCTGAAAAAGATAATTTAATTTTCAAATGTCCTCATGCTAAAAGTATGACAGGTAACATGTTGTGGGCCACACTATCATGACACATTATGTTTGTATACCACTACCAATCGTTTCAAATCTGGACTTGAGAAATGGTGGAAAGATGCCCCAGATAAATATGATGACAACCCCAACCAAAGGAAACCATGGATAGGAACAACAGTAGAAAGACTGAATAATCCTAGATCAAGTGAGTTACAAGTGAGCAAGACTGGCCAATTTCTTATCATTCTGATGGTTCCAAAGCCTCACAGTATACACCAATACTTAGGATCAATCTTTTCGATTCGCTTCCACATAGTTTCTTTCACAATTCGAATGCAAAGTGCAAACGCTTGGCCAGAACTCACCTTTATCTTTGAAAGGCAAATATTATGGTTTTAGTATGGTCCTCTAAAATGTGTTGCTAAAATATCCCGGTAAAATATCAAAATATTAAAGCAATGCTAAGCTGCTTAAAAGTCTTTCCTCTTTCTCTAATTAAACAAAATGAGAGTTAAATACATCCTGAGCCAGGGTTGAAATACATCGGGAGCTAGCATGTGTATTCAAAATGATTATGTTTTTACGGATTTGAAGATAACATTGCAGTACGCTCGAAGCAAACAAAATGGACCGAACATCAGAGGATTTTTGATATAAATGGAATAGTACAAGAATACATTTAACACGTCCCATGAAGGGAACAGGCTGCATCGGTATTACTATTACACGAATAAATAAATGTTCTGATCTTTCCAAGTTTTTCTTTTTCAAATTTTGTTCTTCAAATGAAATACTGATAGACGTTTAATTTCATACGTCCATCTCTTATTCCGAACCATGAAATTACATTTTCTCCTGCAATTGTAAATATGAGGCCTACTCTGTGCTAAAATGTACTGCCCGTTTTTATAATATGTTTTATCATAGAGTTCTTTGCACTTTGGAGTATAAGGCCTGATTTGTTTTGTATCTTTATCAGAGTAAAAACAGCTTGATAAATGACGTCCAGTTAGGATGTCACATATTACTCTCTTATCATATAATTGAGCCTGCATGCATGGGTTTATTGTGAGATTATTACCATGCTTACTTGATTTGTATAAAGTAAGTACTTTTCCATTCATGTTGATCGTTACAACTCTAATTACAGCTAAAGTGTGATATACTTTATTACAATTATAAAAACCTAATGAATATAGGGGAGGAAAGCAATGTCGTTCATTAAAATATCCTCAATATTCTGTTTACGTTCTATATTCTCTGGTTATATCTCCAAGAATCTACACTCTTATTTCCACGGCGTCAAATTTCACTCTAAATGGCGTCAGCTGGGAGTCAACTCTATTCCTAGTTAAAGTGACACGGATTCCGAATCAATTTTTTTTTTCCTCCATATTTTTTCCCTCCACAGGGATTTTATTGATTTTCATTTGAAACAAATTAACAAATATATATTCAAGGTAATTTACATTTATAACATAAATAAAATTGGCTTTTCAAGATACAAGTATTGTTGAAATGTTGAGTTAACAGAAAACTAACAAATCAATAATTCATTTCTGACACTCATGGAAAGAAAAACAAATACAGAAAAAATATCATTTTAAGTAAAAAAAATTCTGAATTGAAAACATTTTCTTGTGAATTTATTATTTCTACAAGTCGAATTTGCAATATACTTTTCGTTTTTGAAGTAATTTTCATAATCGAAACTCTAATATTATCAATTTTACTCGGATTGTGTGGCATCAGCTGAGAATTGACTCAATTCAGAGTCAAGGTGATTCGGAATCCGTGTCACTTTGACTAGGAATAGAGTTGACTCCCAGCTGACGCCATTTAGAGTGAAATTTGACGCCGTGGAAATAAGAGTGTATTACATTCACCCCTTCTCTGATCTTCAGTCTCCCTCTATCTCTCACTCTCTGGCTATGTCTCTTCTGTCTTTATTAATATATCTTCCTTTCTCTACCCCCCCCCCCCCACCCCTCTCTCTCTCTCTCTCTCTCTCTCTCTCTCTCTCTCTCTCTCTCTATTTCCCTCCCTTTCCTTCTTCAAATTCCTCACTATACCACGAAGTATAATCAGGATGCACAGCTGAAATTAAGAACTATTAGAAAAAACAAGGTCATTGACTTTTTAAAAATCGAACTTTACCACAGACTAGAAATATCCGGGTTCTTTTAAGTACTTTAAGCTGTATTGGAAAATTACCAACAGGTGAAATTTGGTGTTTGGGTTATAAAATGCAAACGAACCCGAAATTCTGTCGATAATATGAATATTTAATTTCAAGGCTGTATTCAAGGACCTGACTTACATTCGCTTATGATGAGAACAATAGTTTGCTACATGTTCTTCACGAGTTCATTTTCCTTGGGTATAATAATTATTTTAAAAAATAAACAATATCGACATTTCTCGAAAATGCTCTTATCAAAACAGAGAAGATTCCATTGTCCAATCTGGGAGCTGAGGCTTATTGAGAATCAAGTTCTTATACATGATTGTAGTTCGACATTTCATTAGAGAGTGACTCAAAACTAATAAATGACGAAACATTTCGAAAAAGATTTATATGCTGTTTCAGCTGGTAATAAGGAATCATCAATGATGTCGAAACTGTTATGCAATCAAAGCTTCTGAATCTCGCCTTCCATCAATAATTATCCATAAAAGGACACGTCAAAATTTGTGATGCAATTTTAAGTC